>CM059192.1:51238618-51278618 GCA_030323885.1 Branchipolynoe longqiensis
CCACTTCTGAGTTCGGGAGGTTGGCCTCACTGTGGCGTGATGTGAGAACTTTGGGTAGATAATCACCATTAGTGCCAGAAGCAGGGGGCAGCAATGGTGTAAGTAAGACAGCTAAGAAGGACGACGGTGTTAAAGTTGCATGGTCCGATGCTTTTTTTTTTTCTTCTTTTTTTCCTTTTTCTTGAAAATTTATACTGCCTATCATGGATAATTTTGAATGGTCTTGTTGTCACCATAAGACAGTTGGTTGATCGAAGGCCCGAGCCTACACTTTTACCGACCCAAGTGATTTTTAGCCGCCCACACCACATAGATATGGTATCAGAGCAAATGGCCTTTGATGACAATGTAAGTTGTATACATCAGTGGAAATGCAAATTGGCAGAGGTGATGGCATGGGGAATCGAATCATCGCCCTTCAGATTAAGAGTGTTGACCTAAAACAAAGTCAGACAGTCTAACTACTCCACCACAGAGAACACAAGTTTGAGTTTTTGTTATTTTCTGAGATAACCATGTTAGGTTGAACTATATTAGGTTGATTGCTATAATCTACTTGTCTTTGAAGTAACTTTTATTTTTAATGGATAACTTTGGAGATATTTGAAGTGCAAACATGCTAAATTAATTGTGGCAAGCACACCAAAATCATTGACACCATAGGCTTCTCCAGGAACAGGTTCTTTCAAATTGCCTCACTTTTCCATTCTATTTGGCAATAAATGTTTAATAAGTGCACCGGTATCAAAGTTAGATGTGCAGATTCAAATCTAGATAATTGTTTTGGTTTGAGAAATTTGATGTTTGCTGCTTTAATCTGGCTAGCACCAGACGGGATGGCTGGATGAGTTGAGCACCGTCTCCTGTTTGGGAGACAGTGAGTTTGTGGGTTTGAATCCTGGTTGAGTCAAACCAATGACTTACAAATTTATACTTGTTGCTTCCTAGCCTGGAGCTCTGCATTCTTAGGATAGGGCAAGGACTGGTTGGCTCAGTGTCAGGATAATGTGACTCAGTGGTCATGGTGCTGGAGGCCTGGTTTCCCAGTGGAGCAGCACTATAAAGTCACCTTGAGTGTGCACTGTCACAAGTCGGTACCCATCCTGATATGACCTTAGATGTTGCTGGGACGTAAAACAACAACAAATAATCTGGCTAGCCAAACTGTGTCGGGCAGTCTATATGTAAGCGTGTTGGTGCAGACAAACCTGATCCACGAAAGAGAATCCCAGAGGAGACTGCGGGTCTGCACACAGCCGACACCGGATAGCCTAGATAAAAGATTCACCCTGTACGTGTAGTACACGGGTGAACAACAATGTTGTGTAAATACGGATGAAAATAGCTTTAGTATGGAACAGGAAGTAGAATGCCTGCCTCCAGTATCAAATGGGTACTTATATCAGCACAGAGTTGGTGAAATGGGAGAGAATGCAAAAAGACAAGATGGCAGCATTGGAACGCCGTCGATTTCATCTTTAAGTTCTCTTAAGCTATATGTTTTATTATATTTTTCAACTCAAAGGTAGCTGGGAAATGTGAATATTTATATATATAGAATAAGTGCTGCTTCTTAGATTGTGAAATCAGGCTCTCATTTCATTTCCCCGTATTTTCGACCGCTTTTATATAGGGCTGGTATTCACCCATGTACTGCGAGTACAGGGTGAATCCTTTATCTACGGATAGCCTAGTGGTTAGGATATCCGCTTCCCATGCAGGAGGTTATCGGTTCGATCTCTGGCCAGGTCGAAGCAAAGATTTATAACACTGTCATTGGGGTGATGAAAATTGGAAATATTGCACCTAGAGTGGGACTCGAACCCACATCTCTTTGCATTCCGGGCCAGTATGCTAACCATTACACCACCTAGGCTACCTGATATCAACACACTACCCATGCCTACCTGTCTATGTGGTTACTTGCCTGAGAGGTCAGTGCAGACTACTACACTCATCCCCCTGGAATTGTAAGTCTTTTAATGCTTACAATTACATACATACAGGGAATGCACTTACACATACATACACAGGGTAGCTTCAACAACCATACAGCGCGTAGCTTGTATAGGATCCTGGTCATGGCACCAGTGTCATGGGGGTGATGAAAATGGGAAATATTGCACCTAGAGTGGGACTTGAACCCACATCTCTTTGCATTCCGGGCCAGTATGCTAACCATTACACCACCTAGGCTCCCTGATATCAACACACTACCCATGCCTACCTGTCTATGTGGTTACTTGCCTGAGAGGTCAGTGCAGACTACTACAACACCAACAAAATGGATACTTGTTGCTACCTCACTTGGTGCTTGGCATTACTCTCGTGTAGTAGTCTGTACTGATCTTTGGGGCACCACAGATGACTTTGCAACCAGTCTTCTCCAGTTTTCCAGGGAGCGGGACCTAGCTCAGGCAGTAGAGTGTCTACCTGTGAAGGTGTCGATCATCCTATCGATCCTGCTCAGTGGACCCATTTGCAGTTTGGGCTATTTTTTGCTCCAACCAGTGGTCCACAACTGGTTCATCAAAGGTTGTGGTATGTGTTGTTCTGTCTGTGGGAAAGTGCATATAAAAGACCCCTTGCTGCTTATCGGAAAGAGTAGCTTATGTGGCGGCAGCATGTTTCCTCCAAAGAAATATGTCAGAATGACCATATGTTTGACGTCCAATAGCCAATGATACGAAAATCGCTGTGCTCTACAGGCGTCGTTAAATACAACAAGCTTTACTTTACTTTTCTCCAGTTTTTCCTGTTCTCCACTGCCCTCTGGAACTTGCTGAACTCCAGGCCTTTCCATTCCCTGATCTTGCTTTCCCACCTCTTCCTTTGGTCGCCTCGTTTTCTTCCCCATTTAACTGTGCCTTGCAATACGGTTTTACTGAGACCTGATGAACCTCATCGTACCACTGCAGTTTGCATGTCTTTACGATTGTCAGGAGATCTTTGTGTGGTCTGATTTTGGCATAGACTTCCTTATCGGTAACACAGTGTTTGTATGAGATGCGTAGTATGTTGCAGTCACACCTCATTTCCATGGTGTCTATTCTTCTTTGGAGTTCTGCTGCTGTGAGGGTCCATAATTCACAACATGCCGGAAGATGTATGTGACAAGGGAGTGCTGTAACCGCTGTTGGATTAATTCATTATATACTATCTCAGTATATAGCTAACTGCTATTGAATGCAGTAACCGCTGTTTAATTCATTATATACTATCTCAGACTATAACTAACTGCTGTTGAATGCAGTAACCGCTGTTGGATTAATTCATTATATACTCTCTCAGTCTATAACTAGCTGCTGTTGAATGCAGTAACCACCATTGGATTAATTCATATTATACTATATCAGTCTATAACTAACTGCTATTTAATGCAGTAATTGCTGTTGGATTAATTCATTGTATACTATCTCAGTCCATACTAGCCGCTGTTGAATGCAGTAACCACCGTTGGATTAATTCATTATTTACTATCTCAGTCTATAACTAACTGCTGTTGAATGCAATAACCACTGCTGGATTAATTCATTATATACTATCTCAGTGTATAAGTAACTGCTGTTGAATGCAATAACCGCTACTGGATTAATTCATTATATACTCGCTCGGTTATATATCGGCTGAGAAGTAGGCTAAGAAAAAAGACACCTTTTGCTTTCCCCATCGTAATATGACCTCAGATATTGTCAGGACATAAAACTCTATAACCAAACCAAACCCTTTTCTTCCATACGTCTGTATGGTACAGAAGTAAGATTCAGACTGAGGAATGGGCAGGGGAGGCAGGGACGGTGGGTGGTAGGGGAGAGGGAAGGAGGGAGGGTGGGTAGAGTGATGGGGTAGGGGTGGTGATATATGGTTTAATATGAGACGGTGCCGAGTGGGTGGACAGGCATAGATCGTGTGATGTGGGAGGGGGGGGGGAGGGGGGAGGGCTGTGCATGGTTCCTCAGGTCGTGGTGGAGGGAGTATGGTGGTGGGGGTTGGGGTGGGGGATGGAGGGGCAGAGATGGGTGGTGGTGGTAGTATGGGGATGCGGGTGGTAGATTTGGTGGTAGTGTTGGTGGGAGTGGGGGTGATGGTAGATGGTGGGAGTGGGTATAGTGGTGATGGTGTGGTGGTTGTGGTATGGTGATGGTGTGGTGGGTATGATAGGTTGTGTGATCGGTATGATGGTTGTATGATAATGGTGGTGGGTATGGTGGTGGTGGTGTGGTGGGTATGGTGGTTGTGTGATCGGTATGGTGATTGTGTGATCAATATGGTATTGGTGGTGGCTCTGGTGGTGGTGGTAGGGTGTGGTGAGTATGGTGGTGGTATGGTGATGGCTATGGTGTGGTGAATATGGTGATGGTTCTGGGTATGGTTTGGTGAGCATGGTGATGGTGGTATTGTGGTGGGTATGGTGTGGTGGTATGGGTATGGTGATGTGCATGGTGTGGTGTTGGCTGTGTGGTGGTGGGTATGGCGTGGTGACGCGTATGATGTAGTGAGTGTGGTGATGGGTATGGTGTGGTGAGCATGGTAACAGGCAGGGTGTGGTAGGTATGGTGTGGTGAGCATGGGAAAGGGCATGGTGTGGTGAGCATGGTAACAGCCAGGGTGTGGTGAGCATGGTGTCGCGAGCATGATAACGTGCATGGTGTGGTAGGTATGGTGATGGGTATGGTGTGTTGAGTATGGTAACGGGCATGGTGTGGTGAACATGGTAACGTGCATGGTGTGGTGAGTATGGTAATGGTCATGGTGTGGTGAGCATGGTAATGTGCATGGTGTGGTGGGTATGGTGATGGGTATGGTGTGGTGAGTATGGTAACGGTCATGGTGTGGTGAGCATGGTAACGTGCATGGTGTGGTGGGTATAGTGATGGGTATGGTATGGTGAGCATGGTAATGGGCATGGTGTGGTGAGCATGGTAAGGGGCATTGTGTGGTGAGCATGGTAACATGCATGGTGTGGTGAGCATGGTAACGTGCATGGTGTGGTGGGTATGGTGATGGGTATGGTGTGGTGAGCATGGTAATGGGAAGGGTGTGGTGAGCATGGTAACGGGCATGGTGTGGTGAGCATGGTAACGGGCATGGTGTGGTGGGTCTGGTAATGGGAAGGGTGTGGTGAGCATGGTAACGGGAAGGGTGTGGTGAGCATGGTAACGGGCATGGTGTGGTGGGTCTGGTAACGGGCATGGTGTGGTGGGTCTGGTAATCGGAAGGGTGTGGTGAGCATGGTAACGGGCATGGTGTGGTGAGCATGGTAATGGGCATGGTGTGGTGGGTCTGGTAACGGGAAGGGTGTGGTGAGCATGGTAACGGGAAGGGTGTGGTGAGCATAGTGCTGGTGTCGGTGGTTGTTAGGAAGCTGAGGCCTCCCTCGGGACGGCGTCCGGAGGTGGGCCATCAGCCGGCGTCACTAACAGTTCACCGACAAATACTCAGCCTGCGTCACTAACAGTTCACCGACGAATACTCAGCAGGCGTCACTAACAGTTTACCGACAAATACTCAGCCTGCGTCACTAACAGTTCACCGACAAATGAGCAACAGAAAATGGGGGGAACCCACAAATTAGACACAGCCACGACGACAGAGGGCGGCAGAACCTGACCACACCGTTGCGGCCTAATCCCATCAAACCCCCTGTTTTTGAGCAGAATAAAAATAAATGTATTATGGACATGACAACACCATATATGCATCTGAACGTGGGTGAGGGTAGTGGTTTTCGTGAATGAGAGAGAGAGAGAGAGAGAGAGAGAAACCTAGCGATTTAGGAATTGTTTGTTGGACGGGTGGCCGGAGCTGTGTCCGCCATTGATTGGTGGTTATTGATGGTAGGCGGGAGACCAGCGAAGATGGGCGGTCTGATGTCGTCGTCCCGCCGCCCGCGCCCCGACTCCAGCGGCCACGTGACCTCCCCTCCCTCCCGCCCTCCCGCCCTCCCTCCCTCCCTCCCTCCCTCCCTCCCTCCCTCCCTCCCTCCGTCCCTCCCTCCCTCCCTCCGTCCCTCCCTCCCTCCCTCCCCCCTCCCTTCCTCCCTCCCCCCCCCCTCCCCCTCCCTCCCTCCCCTCCCTCCTCCCCCCCTCCCTCCCTCCCTCCCTCCCTCCCACTTCTCCCTCCCTCCCTTCCCCCTCCCTCCCTCCCTACCGCCCTACCGCCGGTCCCACATCACCTCGCCGCCCGGCCTCTCCCCTGGTTCTCTTTGTCCACCGAACTCTGTGGTCCCGTCTCCCTACTCTGGTTGGGGGGGGGGGGGGTGAGGAGAGGCTTCTGTCTGTCTGTCTGTCTGTCTGTTCTTCCTTCTCAGCACCAGCCCGGTATCCTTCCCTGTCCCACGGCATATGTAGTAGTAGTCCAATCTAGCGCACGACTATCTATCTATCTATCTGTCTGCCTGTGAGCAGACAGACAAAACAGACAGACAGATAGATATAGATAAATAGATAAATAGATAGTCAGACAGATAGATAGATATATAGATATATATATATATTTTACCTCGGTATACAGCCTCAGGCTAGCCTCAGGCTAGGGAGAAGGAAGCATGTGAGGTACCAGCAATTAGCATATACAACTCACGACTGGATACGTGTCGTTGGGTTGCTCCGGCAAATTTAGTCTACATACAAGCTAATACGCAGTAAGTATCATAAAAACTGTGGTTAGCTTAATTATGATGCATTAGAGCATCATTATGGAAAGTTTAGACTTTCTTTGGTCCATTTTGGACGAGTTATTTGGTTATAAAAACCAAGGATAGAATTCCTTCTCGAAGGAACGAAACCGATCATTAGCGGTTCTGTCAACACCCGTGTCACCGTGTGATTATGGGTAGAGATGTGGGCTCTGCCTCATCTCCTGTGGAAATTCTCTCGTACTCTAATAGAGAGTAATGTTGGGGATGCTCCTGGGTTTCTTTTATAGACTCCCCACAAACTTTTTCAGGCGTTTCTCTGAGTTTCGTAGCATTTTCTCCAACTTGTTGACGTAGTAGTCAAGGGTGGGAGAAAGTGTGCGGAACAGAGGGATGGGCGGGGACTGATACACTGGTCCCGACCCCGCGTAAGGTTTGGGCTTGACCCAAAACCCACGCACAAATTTAGCTTATTACGCCTGTGTTATAACGGTATAAACACGTTCTCTAACACCACTAGATGTCCAAATGAGTTTGAAACAACCATATTGTGACATATATATATACCGGGACTGACCAAAAATCTTTGTTTCAGTTCCCGATGGCCATGAAGCGGAGTAAGCGCGGTGCAGCAGCAGCCGAGGGGCGTGTTCCGAGTGGATTGGACGAGGAGTACGACTCCTCACCTGTGTTGTCGGCAGTGCCTTCGACACAGCCCGGGGCGCATATTCTCTCCGAGGCGGACGATGACATAGTGCCTGATGGCGCCGCGGCTCCAAATTGGGAGACTCGGTTTGCGGCGATGGAGAGTCATATTATGTCTCTCAAACCACCGGTGTCTCTTAAACGGCGAATGCCGCGTGTCCAAGATGAATCATCATTTGAGGATTTCTCGGAGACAGACTCAGCGATGGAGCTTAAGGCTCCTCCTCCTCCTTCTCCTAAACGGAGGAAGAAGAAGAAACATATCATTTCTTCTGGTGATGATTTCACCAAAGAACGGGGGAAGACTGGACTTCGCAAAAAGCGGAAGACCAAGTCCAAGAAGAAGAAGAAGAAGAAGAGGAAAGATTCTTCTTCTTCCGATTCTTCCACAGATTCCACTTCCACGGAATCAGACTCAGACACACAATATGAAGGTGTCTATGCCGCCATTGGTGGCAAAGTGGCTAAGAAAGTGGAGAAGCCAAAGGCTAAGCGTGTTAAAACCACTACGCTTATGCGCGAGACCATTAATGGCCATTTCCGCACGTTTAAACCTGCGGAAATTATCTCCAAGTTAGGAGATGAATTAACAGGCATTAAAGGTGTTCCCAACTCCATCATTAAGGAGATGGATCGAGATGTCAACATGACGGATGACCGTAAGAAATTTGAGGGTGTGTTGCACACAGTGCATAAGGCGGTGCTTGGTACCCTAACAGCTATTGCTCCTGTGGCAAATAGAATGCAAAGAGAAAATAAGTTCTCGTCTTTGGCTAAGATGATGGACAAAGGAATTGCATTGTTGGCGGCGGCAGGTAATTACCTGTCGTATCGAAGATATGAAAATGTCTTCAAGTCGGTTTGCACAGATGCTGGCAAAGAAGTGGCTCGCTCAAATAAGATTACGGATAATGATGGGAAAGAGTTTACGCTCTTTCTCGCTCCAGAGCCGATTAAAAGGAAACCTTTAGATAACACGGAAATGTTTGGCGGTCAACTACAATACCTCTATAAAGAGGTAGAAACTGCAGCCAAGAGTGGCAAAAACATGGATGGTAAGAAGAAACAGGAAACTCCTCGTTTCAAAAGGTCACGAGGGGATTTTCGTCCACGACGGTTCACCAGGGGAACCAGACCGGGCTCAAACTTCGGTCAAGCTTTTCGGGGCCGGGGCGCTCGCTCAGGCTGGACCGACAACACCACACGGCCACTAGGCCGAGGCGTCAACTCGCCGAGACCCTTCCCCAGGGGCGGGTCCAAGTAGAGGTTGAAACACAGACGTTACAAGTCCTTGCAGCCTCTAAAACCACACAAACTGTAAGCAACTTTGTGGCTGGTAATATTAATAATCATATTTCTGAGTGGCACAAAATTACTAGTGACCAAGAAATTTTACAAATAGTTAGGGGTGTACATATTCCCTTCACACAATTTCCGGTACAAGGCAGGATACCTTTTCCTTATAACATTGAACCGGTTGAACGAGAGGCACTAACTAAACAGGTACAAAAATTCATTGAGAAAGGAATTATACAAAAAGTGACATACTGTTCAGGAGAGTTTATTTCAAACATCTTCTCGAGACCAAAGCCTAATGGTGAGGTTCGAATGATCCTGGATTTAACAATCCTTAATAAAATGGTTGAATATCGACATTTTAAAATGTTCTCACTAGATACGGCACGACATCTGATTACGCCAGATGCGTGGATGCCTAGTGTTGATTTACAAGATGCATATTATACGCTTCCCATAAGGGAAAAAGACCGGAAATTTCTTCGGTTTCTTTGGGATAACCAACTCTATGAGTTTACCTGCATGCCGAATGGTTTAGCTTGTGCCCCTCGTTTATTCACTAAACTGATTAAAACCTGTTTTCTCAGTAATGGCGCGGAAGGGTCACATAATGTTTCCATACATAGATGATTCCTTTATTATAGCATCAACAAAAATTGATTGTGTGAATGCAGTTTTGGATTTATGTGCATTACTCACTAAACTGGGGTTTTATGTACATCCACAAAAGTCAGTGCTTAAACCAACAAAACAACTCAAATGTTTAGGGTTTATTCTGGATACACAGTCTCTTACAGTGTCGATAACAGAACAAAAACTAATTAAGTTTATGATTACAGCGACCCAGCTTATTAAGTTACCAAAACCTAAAATTAGACAGGTTGCAGTCCTTATTGGGATAATGATATCGTATGCACCCACTATTCTATACGGGAAGGCCCATATTAAATCTCTAGAAATAGATAAAAATTTAGCGTTAACACGAACTAAAGGGAATTTTGAGCGAAAGATGTTTATTTCGCAAGAAGGGCTACAGGATATTGGATGGTGGATGCAACACATAGCAAGTTCACCAAATCCAATCCGCATGGCGGAACCTAATACAGTAATTACTACTGATGCTTCGTTAGAAGGTTGGGAGCTCATCGAGATGGGGTCACAACAGGAGGTAGATGGCTTGATGATGAAAAATCAGACTATATTAATGCACTAGAATTGCGTGCTATTTATCTGGGCTTACGTAGTTTAGTAAAGATAAATAAATCACAGGTTAGAATACTAACTGATAATACTACTGCCATTGCATATATTCGTAACATGGGTGGAACCAAATCAAAGTCTTGCAATCAGTTATCTAAACTGATTTGGAACTGGGCTCAGGCTCAACAAGTCTGGCTGACTGTAGCGCATATTCCAGGGTCACAAAATACACTTGCAGACCCATAAAAGTAAAATTTCCATGACCATTTGAATGGTCTCTCTTCTACAAAAACCTTTGTTTAACTTCATTTGTGAAAAATGGGGTACACCTAAAGATGACTTGTTTGCATCACGAAATAATAACAAATTACCTTGTTATGTTTCTAGGCATCCTGAACCGGAGGCTTGGAAAGTAGATGCATTTGCTATTACCTGGGAAAATAATTATTTTTATATTTTCCCACCGTTTAGCATTATCAGCCGAGTTGTCAGGAAAATCGGTTTGGAAGGGACACATGCTATACTGGTGGTGCCCGATTGGGACACGCAACCTTGGCTGCCAGCAGTTTCACAACTGGCAAAAGATCATATACGATTCCCAAGAAAACTCGGGAATCTGACGCACCACGGACCGCTAGTGGTTCACGGCGACGTGACAACGACGCCCCTATTGGCATTCCTTTTCTAAGGAAGCAGCTACAGCAATTTGGATTGGACAGAATTACTGAGGATAGGATAGTATCGGATGCCTGGAGGCCAGGAACTGTCAAAATGTATACAACCTATTTAAAGAAATGGGGTGTACAATGTTTGTTAATGAAAGTTAAACCAACAAATCCAACAATTTTCACAAGTAGCTCGTTTTTCTTTTCCTTTCTTCTATCCTTCGTTCTCTAGAGGATGAAGGACTATCCTTTGGGTCGATCAATGCGGCCAGATGTGCGTTATCAATCATATTACCTAGAATTGATGGTGAAACAGTTGGAAAACATTATGTCCTTTGTTATCTACTTCGGTCAATTTATCAAAGGAATCCTCCAAAACCAAGTATAGTCGGTTTTGGGATGTTTCTATAGTATTTAAGTTGTTTCAGGCTTGGCCTCACAACTCGTGGTTAGATATAAAACAATTAGGTTTTAAGGTTGCGGTCCTGTTATTATTAGTAACGGGACAGAGGACAGACGATTGTTGCTTTATCCTTAACTGGATTAGGAATAGACAAGAAACAAGCTACGTTTGATTTAGCACAATTGCTCAAATCGAACACGTTAGGTGACCCTTTATCTACGGTTCACTTAGACTGCTTTCCGAATGATTGGAAATTATGTGTTGTGTCAGCCATACGGGCTTATATATCTAAGTCAAAGGATTTACGTGCATCACAACAACTATTAGTGAGCTTTATAAAGCCACATAAGGCAATTTCACGAGACACCCTTGCCAGATGGACAATTACGGTGTTGAAATTGGCAGGAGTGGATACGGGCAAATACTCATCCCACTCAACTAGAGGTGCCATGGTCTCCAAGGCACAGTTGCTAGGTATTTCTGTGAAAAGAATACTAGCGCATGCAGGCTGGAAGACGGCTAAGTCGTTTGCAAAACATTACAACAAGCGACTAGAAAAGCCTACCGGCATTGCAAAGCGCCTGCTCGCCAACTAACAAGAATAGGTGAGAACAAAAACGTTGAATGTTATAATAAGAATGAATGATATTAAGGATAAAAATGAATTATGTAAAAGTCTCCCTAGCCTGAGGCTAGCCTGAGGCTGTATACCGAGGTAAAATAGTATAGTTATGCGAATCTTACCTGGGTATAGATGATGGATAACTGTTGTTTTCCCGAGGTAGAAGCCTCGGGTAGACGTGGGCTAGGGCCCACCCACCACGCCCTGCCACGTCTATCCCGTTGGTGTACCGTTACGGGAAAATCAGAGTATCCATTGTATTGAAAGATCATTTTTATCCTGAATAAGTAGGTTAAAGTTAAAATTGCTGGTACCTCACGTGCTTCCTTCTCCCTAGCCCACGTCTACCCGAGGCTTATACCTCGGGAAAACAACAGTTATCCATCATCTATACCCAGGTAAGATTCGTATAACTATACTATATATATATATATATATATAGATAGATACACAGGCAGACAGACACAGACAGATAGATAGATACACAAGCAGACAGACACAGACAGACATAGATAGATGGATAGACAGATAGATAGATACACAGGCAGACATACACAGACAGATAGATAGATAGATCAATAGATATATAGATAGATAGATAAATAGATAGATAATCACTACAGGCAAGAGTAAGAAAGGCAGAGTATAGAGTGTGCAGAATGAACCAGAAGGAGCTTGCTTGTTTTATTATTATATAGTGGTTGTAGAATCCAAGATGGCTGTCACACCTGACCAGCTCCTCCAATCAACAGTAAGCATTCTCAAATCTACCAATGAACTTGTTTCCATGGCTTGGTTGTTTATGGATACAGTGCCCTGTTGTGTCTGGGTGTACAGTGATCTGTAAATAACAGTTGGGGGGAGGGGGTATGTGAGCAGAGCTGCTAAGGCTCTATCACACTAAGAGTAGTGCCCCTCTCACACTATCTATTATAATACACAATGTCTATCTAAACTAAGTAAAGGATCACCAACACTACACAATACCATTTGCATTTGGTCACATTACATCATTTACCTTTATAGACCATTTGTAATCTCATATAGACCAGTTCACACTACCCGCCAATGTCTAATTATTGGGAAACTTTACACTGTGACAGTGCGCATTCATGGTGACTTTATTGTGCTGTCCCACTGCGAAATCAGGTCACCAGGACCATGACCTGATTTCCTACTCAGTCACATTATCCTGATACTGAGCTAGTAGTAATGCCATATGCCAGGCTAGGGAGCGATAAGTATAATTTTTGTAAGTCATTGGTTTGACTCAACCAGGAATCGAACTCCCGACCTTCTGCATGGAAACTGTCCCACAGGGAAATCAGGCCACCAGCACCATGAACTGATATCTCACTCAGTCAGATTATGATGATACTGAGGTAACCAGTCCTTGTCCTATCCTATTATTATTAATGCCGAGTGCCAGGCTAGGAATCGAAAAGTATCAATTTTATAAGTCATTGGTTTGACTCGACCGGGAACCCAATTCGCGACCTTCCGCACACGAGGCCTGCGCTCTACTGATTCGGCCACTGCGTCCCGTGACTTGCGCAGTTGCGATCCGGAACGGGACGGGATGGTCCATTGGGTAGAGTGCTCGCTGCAGCAGGCCATGGGATCTAAATCATCGGCCGACTCAAGGCAGCGATTTACTAAATTGATTCTTGCCACTAATTTGTCGGATGTTTTGACATTCCTAGGGTAAGACAATGGTTGGATCAATGTCAGGATAATCTGACTGAGTCTCATATGGGGTCGGTGGGGGAGGCAATGTCACATCCGTATGAATCTGCTATGTCTCGAGTCGGTGCCCGTCTCGGTATGACCTTAGATGTTGCTAGGCCGTTGCCAATATCAAACACTCGGAAGCTCGTTCTAATATCCGTGTCTAAAACCAATATTGTGCAATAAATATTAATAAATATATTTAATAATATATAAGCATAGACTGCATATA
This sequence comes from Branchipolynoe longqiensis, assembly GCA_030323885.1. Taxonomy (NCBI): domain Eukaryota; kingdom Metazoa; phylum Annelida; class Polychaeta; order Phyllodocida; family Polynoidae; genus Branchipolynoe; species Branchipolynoe longqiensis. The sequence continues at coordinate 51,252,107 of CM059192.1, forward strand.
TGACGAGCACGATGACCTAATCGGTAGAGCGCGGGGCTTGCGTGCGGAAAGGTCGGGAGTTCGCTTCGCCGTCGAGTGAATCCAACGACTTTAAAATTGATACCTGCTGCTTCCTAGCCTGGCGCTCAACATTAATAGGATAGGGCAAGGATAATGTGACTGAATGGGATATCGGATCATTGTGCCAGTGGCCTGATTTCCCAGTGGGGCAGCACTATAAAGTTGCCATGAGTGCACACTATCCCAAGTTGGTACCCATAGTCATATGACCTTAGATGTTGCCAGGACGTAACACTCCAACAACCAACCATGCACACATACATACATTAATTGATTGATTGTTGGTTGCTTTACGCCGTGTCGGCAGCATAGGCCATATTCACGGCGAGAAATGTTTGTTTTTTGTTCAAACCACCGCTTTTACATGTAAAAGCAGACAATCAATTATGTGCCAATAGACACTAATTAAATTAGAAAGCTCACAATCATATATTTGTGGTCAAGGGAAACAAATTCCCATAGAAAAAGAAAAGTTTCATTAATAATTAATAGAATCCATTTAGTAAACTATATAAGGTGGTACAGTCCAGCTGCCCTCAAAAAGGCTAAAATGTTTTCCTGTTTTACCGTAGTAAAAAGGTCATGCATACTGCCTGCAGTGTAGAACCGTTGGCGCAGGGCCAAAAAATCAACGCAACTTAGTAAAATGTGTTTGAGTGTCAGTGGGGACTGACACCCAATACATTCAGGGGGAGGTTCCCCCTTGAGCAGAAAAGCATGTGTAAGCCACGAGTGGCCAACACGGCAGCGACTAAGGACCACTTGGTCCCGCCGACCTCCCGCATGAGTCTGTGGTGGCTTTCCCACAGATGGTTCAATTTCTTTAAGTTTATTGATGTTTTCATCCCACGGCACACACACACACACACACACACACACACACACACACACACACACACACACATACATACATACATACATACATACATACAATGGCATATATGTTGCCAGGACGTAAAACTCCACCAACCAACCAACTACATACACATACAGACAGACAGACAGACAGACAGACAGACAGACAGACAGGAAGTGCGATTGCCTACCTGTTCCAAGTTTGAGGCTGGTTCTGACTTCCTGCTTGCTGCTGGTTAGTGCCGCAGGGCTCACTTTTTGTCCGAGGAGGCTGGAGGCTGATGGCTGGGGGTTGGATGCTGGTGGCTGGTGGCTGGTGGCTGGAGACTGATGGCTGGAGGCTGGGGGTTGGATACTGGTGGCTGGAGACTGGGGGTTGGAGGCTTGTGGCTGGTGGCTGTAGGCTGGGGGTTGGAGGCTGGTGGGTGGAGGCTGGGGGTTGGAGGCTGGTAGATGGAAGCTGGTGGCAGTTGGCTGAAATTTGGTGGCTGGAGACTGGGAGTTGGGAGCTGGAGGTTGGAGGCTGGTGGCTGGAGGCTGTTGGCTGGAGGGTGGTCGCTGGTGGCTGGAGACTGGGGGTTGGAAGCTGGTGGCTGGGGATTGGAGGCTGGTGGTTGGAGGCTGGTGGTTGGAGGCTGGACCCTGGTGGCTGGAGGCTGGTGGCTGGATACTGGGGGTTGGAAGCTGGTGAATGGAGGCTGGTGGCTGGGGATTGGAGGCTGGTGGCAGGGGATTGGAGGCTGGTGGGTGGGGATTGGAGGGTGGTGGCTGGTAGCTGGAAGTTGGAAGCTGGTGGCTGGGGATTGGAGGCTGGTGACTGGTGGATGGGAGCTGGAGGCTGGAGGCTGGTTAGGCATGCAGGGGGTGCGTGCGCTGGTTGCCGGCTGAGCAGGCCCCTGAGAGCTGTATGTCGGCGGTCTGATACAGTAACACAACAAGCCCCGGCCACCAGCAGTTACTAAGCAACGTGACTGCGAAACTGCTTGATTTTAAAGATATGTTAAAGTATAAAAACAAATTAAAAAGGAATAAAAGAGATGATTGCTAGAAAAACAACAGCACTAGCCCTACTTAGCTATATTCTGATTTTTCTGCATAATATTAAATTGTATTGTAGTGGTCTGCACTGACCTCTCAGGCAACGAGCCGCATAGACAGGTAGGCGTGGGTAGTGTGTTGATATCAGGGAGCCTAGGTGGTGTAATGGTTAGCACACTGGCCTGGAATGCAAAGAGATGTGGGTTCGAGTCCCGCTCTAGGTGCAATATTTCCCATTTTCATCACCCCCATGACACTGGTTGCCGTGACCAGGATGCTGTACAAGCTACACGCTGTATAGTTGTTGAACCTACCCTGTGTATGTAAGTGGGTTGCATTGCCTGTATGTATGTAATTGTAAGCATTAAAAGACTTACATTTCCAGGGGGATGAGTGTAGTGGTCTGCACTGACCTCTCAGGCAACGAGCCGCATAGACAGGTAGGCGTGGGTAGTGTGTTGATATCAGGGAGCCTAGGTGGTGTAATGGTTAGCACACTGCCCTGGAATGCAAAGAGATGTGGGTTCGAGTCCCGATCTAGGTGCAATATTTCCCATTTTCATCACCCCCATGACAGTATTATGTTAGCGGGTAAGCCAAAGTTTCCAACATTTTCACTGTTGGACAAACAGTACAACTTTTGCAGCCCCCCCCCCCTGCCACTCCCTCTCCTATCAGGTCATGGTGCCAGTGGCCTGGTTTCCCAGTGGGGCATCACTATAAATTTGCCATGAGTGCGGACTGTCACAAGTCGGTACCCGTTCTAATATAACCCTAGATGTTGCTAGGGCATAAAACAACAAACAAACAACTTACCCGACTCATACACTTTCCAAGACTGTGGAAATGTTTACAATTTTAGATGTACCCCCCCCCCCTTAAGGTTGTCCGATGGTTTTGAGTTTCGGTCTTTTTTCTGAGATAAATATATTAGATTGATCATTATAATCGAGTTTACATTATTTTGAAGTAACTTTGATTTTAAATGGCTCACTTTTGAGATATTTGGAAGTGCAAACATGTCAAATTAATTTAGGCAAGCACGGCGAACATTCTGACACTGTAGGCTTCTGCATGCCTTCATGATGCGACATCTGCCTTCAATCATGAGGCTAACCTGGAAGGACAAAGTGACAAATAAGGAAATACTCGAACGGAGGGGGCTGCCCTCTATGGAAGATCTTCTGATCAAAAAGAATCTCCGGTGGACTGGAAACCTCATGAGGATGTCATCAGACAGGCTACCAAAGCAGATCCTCTACTCTCAACTGTCTTCTGGTTACAGAAAGAGAGGGCACCCTCGTCACCGGTTCAAGGATACCATCAAGAGAAACCTGAAGCTGAGAGACATTAAGGCTGACTCATGGACATCACTCTCACAGCAGAGAGCTAAATGGAGAGCGGCAGTCAAGTAATGAAAGCAGTCTTTGTCACATCGCGACCGACAGCATGATGATGATGATGATGATGATGATGAGGCTTCTGCAGTAACAGGTTCTATTTAATTGCCCCAGTACTCCCTTCTATGCTGAAAGAAATGCTTAATAAGTGCATCAGTATCTAAGTCAGATATGTGGTATGAAATCACGGTCATTGTTTCGGTTTAACAAATTTGATGCTTCATTAAACTATGCAGCTTTGAGCAAGAATCGGATGGCATGGCGGTTGGTTTTAATGTTTTTTTGTTGGATAAAACAGTTTATTCATCAGAACATACATTTTTCAGAGCCGAGGCACTGGTCTTCCAGCCGTTTACATTACATTGTAAATAGGTAGATCAGCGGGTACTGATGTAGGGCATATTAGTAGATTATGAAGGAGGTTAGTGTGTTACTGTTAGTGTGTTAGTGTGTTAGGCATAATAAGTTCAGTATAATGGGCTAAGATGGTGGGTCGCTGCAAAAACTGTGCTGCTCTTATGGGTATGGGGTATGTGATGGAGGTGGCTGAGAGAAGGGAGCCCTCTCCCCCCCCCCCCCCCCCCCAACCTTCCATAGAACTAGTCGGGTGATTGGTTGGTAAGGTGCTCCGCCCCCCTCCCTACACTTCCTCCTCAAACGCCCAACTACAAGCACCCTGATCAGGGGTAGACACACAATCTCACCGCAGAGCACACATCTGGGATGCGTTCAAGGTATGTCTCGTAGTTGACTCGGAGACGGGTCCGCGACGTATTGTTGCCTTATTTGCATTCAGGGTACGCCTCTGAGACGTCGCCGTTTTCAGGTAGGATGTAAAATGCGCCTAGTAAATGGTTGCCAAATTCAGTGGTTTCAGCCAATCAGAGCTCTTCTTTTCCATTGCAATATGGTGGCCCCCCCCCCCCTATGCGGGGCCACCATTTTTGAGGCGACCAACAGCTAATGTCGTTCAGACTATCGTGACGTCAGGAATTTCTCCGAGGCGCCTTGGAGGCATACCTTGAACGCAGCCCTGGTCACCTCTGTCTTCTACACGTGCACACACGCCAGTATTGCCAACCTGGACCTACTGAGAATCCTTGAGGTTTTTGCGTTGCGGGCATGGAACCCGACTGATGGCAGCCACGAGCTTGCTAGGTGGGTCCGGGGTCATGCCCCCAAGAATTTTTGTTTTAAATGGGCTATTTAAGGGCATTATATATAGATTGATATATATATGCAAGATCACATCACATTAACCTGATACTGAGTGTGCACTGTCACAAGTCGGTATCCTTCCTGGTATGACCTCAGATGTTGCCAGGACGTAAAACTCCAACAACCAAATATAGAACATCCTTTGCAGAGGTGTCCAATAGACCCGCCAGGCGGCGCCATTGCGAGAAGCAGACGCTCAACTAGGCCGTGTAAGTAAGGCAAAGCATGCAGACATTGGAACATGGACCGGTGTACATTGGCCTGGGCTTCGCTCTGTCGGCCGTCCTGATATGACCTTTGATGTTGCTAGGACGTAACACAACAACAAACAAACAAATCGTTCTGTCCGCCTCTCTCAGAAAACGAACAATGTCCGGTTTGTGTCCGTACAAGTTTTGAACATGCACAAAACTAGGAACGGATGCCGCCGGATTGACATTTATGGTTCCTGTCCGGTTTGAGTTTGTTTCATCCGTTGGCTATCCGTTCATGTCCATTTCATGTGTTTCATGCCTGTTTTATGTCCGTTTCATGTCCGTTCGTCCATCAGCCAGTGACTCGATAGCGCAACATTTTGACACATTTTAATACATGTTGATACTTATCAACACCAGACTAGACAATTCTGTCCATTGCTCAATCCGGCGAGGTGTGACAGCCACTTTACCCACCAACATTAACTGTAATTAGTGTAAATGTCAGTATAAACTCACACCCAGGATTTCAAATCACCCTTTAGCTTATAATGTCACACCTCATATATATACATGGTTGGTTGGTTGGTTTGGGGTGTTCGTAACCTTACGACGGTTACCGGTTGCAGAACTGCAACATTATAGAGAGGCTCCGATAAATCGGCCCAATCTTTGGTTTGAAGACTTGTCTTCGTAGAGGGAGTGTTATGAAGGCTGGGACATCCTTCACGACGTAGTGACGACGGGGCGCCGGGTGGCAGCGGATCTCTCCGTGCCGGTATGTAGTAGAGCTGTAGGTGTGTGTAGTGTAGTGTAGCACTTGAATCCGGTCAGCAGGGGTTTGAGGAAGGCGGGCAAAGGTGGGAGCAGCGGTCGTTCCAGCAACAAGAACCAGACAGAGAAATCGTAATAGGTCAAGGGCCCCACCCAAGAACACAACAACCCTGGTCAGGGGAAGAAGTGTGCCTGGGAGAAATCGAATGGGCAGAATCTAGGAAAGAGAAATGAGGAGAGTTGAGTCAAAGGACCGTGTCTATTTGCCCTACGGTGACCATCCAGCGAGCCATAGACACGGACAGAGTAAGAATAGAAAGTGAAAATGCCGGCGGGCACCCCCTCCTGGAACTCTTTTCAGACATATCAAGGAGGTGCTAGGCCGGCAGAGAGGTGATAGAGAGAGGTGTGGACGAAGTGCGGTCCGGATAGCAAGTGTATATATACATATATATATATATATACATATATACACGGATAGTGATAATCCCGTTATCGCATGTAGTGGGTGGCCTACCCCCTCCCGCCCCCGGGGTGCGGGGGTGGTGGGTACCAGCATGCTCCTCCGCCTCCTGCGTGGGGCCTCTACCCGACTAGCTCGGATCAGTGGCCCAATCCGTAGAGCGCCCCATTCCCGTGCGGAAGGTCTGGAGTTAGAAATTCCATTTGAGTCAAATCAATACCTTACAAAAATTGATACGTGTGGCTACCTAGCCTGGCACTCGCCATTAATAGGATAGGGCAATGACTGGTTGGCTCAGTGTCAGGATAATGTGACTGACTGGGATAGCAGGTCATGGTGCCCATGGCTTGGTCTCCCAGTGGGGCAGCACTATAAAGTTGCCATGAGTGTGCACTGTCACAAGTCAGTACTCGTCCTGATATGACCTTAGGTGTTGCCAGGACGTAAAGCTCTAACAGTAACAACCAACCACCATATAATATTACTGGATGCCCGGCCACGTTTGGGACACCAGATAATACCACAGAAACTCTCCCCTTCATATCACTTGTCTATCAACTCATTAACCAATGCTAAGGAAGAATGAAGTCAAGACACAGATAAACAGTGGAGAAGTTGTGCTTTACTAACACCAACTCCTGTCCACCTACCAGTGACCTATCATCCACACCCCTTGCCTTCTAGCCACACAATATCTCATTACTACTTTAGCCTGTATAAAAAGCAGTGCCTACAGCCCATGGGACAGGAGTCCTATGGCTGTGTACACACTCAATTAGAATAGCTGAATTTTGATAGCATCAGACAGAGTGTCTGGGGTTCCTGCTCAAGAGTAGGTGTGTCTCACTCAAGAGCCAGGAGTAGAGTGATCTCTCTCCAGGGGGTCTGAAGCAGAGTCTAGAATTAAGATCTTGGTTTGAGGCTAGTGTGGTCAGAGGGCCAATGGGATGCAGGTGACTGGGCAGTCCCCAGCCAGCCAATCAGGCACCTCCACAGTCAGGGTGGGTGGCACCCTCCCCCAGTAGGGGTAGCTGTCACTCAACCCAGCTGCAGGTGGTGCCCTGTGTGTATATGCAAATTAGGCTGGTGGACCAGCCCAGTGGTCAAGGCAGGGGGGGGCAGGTAGTTATACAGTTACAATAGATCTCTGTTAAAATGGTCTTTTCTCCAATTGCACTCTTTATGGATGCATAGAGACATATTTCAACAATCATGTACTGCCTCTTATATAGGAACATCTCTTCATTAATCTCAGGCATAATATATGAACATATATTTCACACAGCTTATATCATGTCATAATGGGAGTGGGATATTATTACTTTTAGTTTATATAACATCGTCCCCACTCCGTCGCCCAAGACTAATAATGCTCTCTGCCAATATATAATTCTTAACCGAAAATCCGTATATTTTTACAACCAGTATCGATGTAGGTAAATTTCTTTCTTAAAATTTATATTTTTTTATTTCATCAGATTTGTGCAGTTTTAAATCCTGGGCAGCAAAGTTGGGATGCGGCTCGGGTGGGTGGTGACGGTTAACCTTGTTGTAAGATGAGGGAGGGAGGAAGGGGGGGGGGAGGGGGCAAGGGGGAGGCGGGAGTAGTCAGTCACCGGGTGAGGGATTTGTCAATCAGCCGGCGCCGACACGAGGCTTGCGGGGCGCGGACGGTCCCTGAGGCGCCCCCTGCCGGCAGCACAGCCGGCAAGCACGCAGCCGGACAACTTTCGTGGCTGGTAAATTATTTAAAAAAATTAATTTCACGCTTGGGGGTTGGCATTTCGTGACGTGATATTTTCATGACGTGTTTTTGTTTGTTTTTTTGGGTGCATTAGTTGTTTAAGCAGGGGAAATTTCAATCGCGGCCGATTGGTCTTCCTCATTCCACTGCTCCTTGCCCTATCCTAATAATGCCGAGCACCTGGCTCGGAAGCGACAAGTATCAAATTTTTAAGTCATTGGTTTCACTCGATCAGGATTCGAACCCACGATCCCATGATCTAACAACAGGGGAGACGGACACTCTAACTCATTCGGCCATCCATTGCTGATGGTAATTTTTGTGGCATGACATTTGGTGACATGACATTTGATGATGCAACATTTGATGACACGACCTGTAGTGACCCGACATTTGGTGAGCCAACATTTCATTACGCAACATGTTCCATGACATTTCATGACACATTTCATGACATGACATTTTGTGACTTCATATTTGTGACATGAATTTTGTGACGTGACATTTTTTGGTGTACTCTTCCTTAATCATTAATGTGATCTTGCATGACATTTTGTGACATTTCGTGATGTGATATTTCATGACACATTTCGTGACATGCCACTTCATCAAGCAACATTTCCTGGTGTGCTTTTTCATAATGTGACCGTACAAGAATTTTTGTGGCATGACATTTTGTGACGTGGCATTTTATGATATGACTCTTTCCTAATGCGACCTTAACTAACATTTGGTCACACTTCGTCACGTGACGTTTCACGAAGCGATGTTCCATGATGTGATTTGTGATGCGACTGGTGATCATGTGACTTTTCATGATGTGATTTCGTTGATGTGACTTTCTGTTGCATGACATTTAGTTTATGTGCTCTTTTGTAATGCGTGCCACCGGGCGCGATAGCCTAATCGGTAGAGCACGGGCCTCGCGTGCGGAAGGTCGGGAGTTCGGTTCCCGGTCGATTCAAACCAATGACATAGCCTAGGGCTCGGCATTAATAGGATAGTGCAAGGACTGGTTAGCTCATTGTCAGGATAATGTGACTGAGTGGGATATTGGGTCATTATGGCAGTGGCCTGATTTCCCAGGGGGGCAGCACTATAATGTCACCATGAGTGTGCACTATCACAAGTCAATACCCGTCCTGATATTACCTTAGATGTTGCCAGGACGTAAGACTTCAACAACTAACCTTTCGTAATGCGACCTCACATGCCGTTTCATGACGTTAAAGCTTGTGACCTGACCTTTTCTGTGTCATCCATTTTTCTTTCTAGTCCTAAGCAAAGCAAAATAGACATAGTTATAATAAGTATGCACCAGTGGTGCACCATTAAGGTTGGTGACATTTACCCTGAGCAATCTGCGCCTCTGGAAGTCCTAGGAGGTTGGTTGGTTGGTTGTTGGAGTTTTACATCCTGGAAACACCTAAGGTCATATCAGGATGGGTACCGACTTGTGACAGTCTGCACTCATGGTGACTTTATAGTGCTAAATATTATGGAAATGTTCCCTTCATGCACCAGAAAGAGTGCCATTGAAGGAGAGGGACATTGATATATGTTTGTTGTAACTGTCTGCAACTACCTGTTACCATGGGACCGATGGACAAACACACACAGCCATCCTGCATACATTATGGACACCACCTCTCGCTGGGGTTGAGTGACAGCTGCCCCCTATTAGGGTGTCGCCCACCCACGCTGTAGAAGGTCTCTGATTGGCTGGCTTTGTGAGCCCAGTCAGTCACCTGCATTCCTTATACCTGACACACGTACCCCACAAGGAGACTCACTCCTTTTTCTACACTCAAACAAGCAACATCTATTCCAAAGACACTGAGCTGTGTGCAACAACCATTGGACTCAGGTTCAATGGGCTGTAGGCACTGATTCTGATATACACAAGCAAGATGTAAAATTTCCCGATAATAGACATTGGAGTATGGTGTGAACTAGTCTATAGTGAATTACAATTGTTATATGAAAAGGTAAATGATATATAGGGCCAGAGGCATTAAGGTAATATGTGGTGCTGGTGATCCTTTGCTGAGTTTTATATAGACATTATGTAGTTATAGATAGTGTGAGAGGGGCGCTACTCTTAGTGTTTCAGAGCTTTAGCAGCTCTGCTCACATACCCCCTCCCCCCCGCCCCCAACTGTTATTTATGGATCACTGCACACCCAGACACAACAGGGCACTGTCGCCATAAACAACCAAGGCTTGGATACAAGCATGCTGAATGTTCATTGGTAGATTGGAGAATGCCTACTGTTGATTGGAGGAGCTGGTAAGGTGTGACAGCCATCTTGGATTCATGAACCTATATAATAATAAACCTGAGGGTGTAAGCTCTCTGTCTTTCTGTGCACTTTATACTCTACCTTTCTCTTGCCTGTTGTGATTTCATATTTAGCCAACTACACAACTACAGCTGCCAGCTGTCAACTTTACAAAGAGTCATGCGGATCTGTGTGGGCAGTTGGTAAGGAGTGAGGGTGATAGGTCACCAGTATGTGACCAGGAGTTGATGCCAATAAAGCACAACCTCTTCACTGTCAATCTTGCGTGACTTGTCTTCCTTTCTTCCTTATGAGCTGTAGAGAGTAATTACAGGTGGGGAGTGACATACAGTTGTCAGAACACACCTGTGGAGCATAGTAATTTTTGGGGTTCAGCTGGCCGAGTCCCGACATATTACAAGGATGTTGTGACTCATGAGGAACTGGTAATTTGGAGCTAGTTACAGCTTGCTGCACCCAGCCACCTTTGAAGGTGGAGTGCTTTCATCCTGGACATGGTCTTTGCTGTCGACAAGCCATCGTCATTCTTGTTTATTTGTGGGGGTGTTTTGTCCTTGAAACATCTCAGGTCATATCAGGATGGGTTTCGACTGGTGCGCACTGATGGCGACGTTATAGTGCTGCCCAACTGGGAGACCAGGCTGCCAGAACTATGACCTGATATCCGACTCAGTCATATGATCCTGCTTTTGAGCTAACGAATCCTTAGCCTATTCCATTGATGCCAGGCGCGAAGCTAGGAAGGAAAAAGTATTAATATTTTAAGTCATCTGTTTGACTGGTCTCCCAGTAGGGCGGCTCTATAAAGTCGCCATGAGTGCACAGTGTCATAAGTCGGTGCCCGTCCTGATATGATCTTAGATGGTGCCAGGACGTAAAACTCCAACAACCAACCAACCAAATCCATAGGGACCAGCTTAACTTGGCAGTACAGCTATAGGGGGGAAGTGAGGTGAGGTGAGGTGAGGTGGGTGTGGTTCTGACTTCTGTTTGCTATGGCTGCTTTGTACGTAGGTAGGTGTCTGGGACGGGATCCCTAGGTGAATGTCTTTTGTGTGTTTGCATCTAATGCAAGAATCAAACGAAGACCAACTATTAAAGCTGTATAGTCCGATAAAAGCACCACATTTTCAAAACCAAAACAATTACCTAGATTTGATCCTTTATGATACTGACACACTTATTAAGCATTTGTTGCTGCGTCGAAGGTACTGAATACTGAGTCAATTTAATCAAATCTGTTATTGCTGATTCCTATGGTGTCAGAGTTTTGGCATGGTTGCCAACATTAATTTTGAATGTTTGCACTTCAAATATCTCAAAACTTAGCGAGTTAAATAAAAGTTACTTCAAATTAAAGTTAAATAGATTATAACAATCAATATATTTATCTAAGAAAAGTGACAGAAACCCCAAACCATCGGACTATGCACCGTTAAGATGAATTAAACAGATCAATACCGTCAGAATTGAGAGAGAGAGAGAGAGAGAGAGAGAGAGAGAGAGAGAAAGAAAGAAAGAAAGAAAGGGAGTAATAAAGAGAAAGGAAGACAAAAAAGAGAGAAAAGAGAAAGAAAGATAAAAAAAAGAAAGCAAAAAGAAAGACTAAGTCGCTAAGTCACGTGGCGGCTTGCTTGCTGTTGAGTAAGATAATTCGAGCGTTCTGCCCATGCTCAGTAGTGCGCGTGGGCGGGCGGTCCTGAGATGACGAATTTGGCGGGAACGCTCCGGACAAATGTCGTCTGTGCGCTGTGAGCGATGTTAAAGGCGTGACGCTACTTCCGGTGGCCGCGCGATCCGTCACGAGCCTCACTTTGAAACGCCGACATCGCAGGGCCAGAGGCGGCATTCATACGGCCGGCTTTCATATGATTTACGGCAAGGTTTCCGATGTTTGGTGAGTGTGTTCGTGAGTGTGTGTGTGTGTGTATGTGAGTGTGTGTGTGAGGTTGTGAACTTGTGTTGGTGTGTTTGTGAGAGTGTATGTGTATGTGTGTCAGGTTGTGAACTTGTGTTAGTGGGTTTGTGAGAGTGTGTGTGTGAGGGTGTGAACATGTTACTGGGTTTGTGAGAGCGTGTGTTTGAGGTTGTGAACTTGTGTTAGTGGGTTTGTGAGAGTGTGTGTGTGAGGGTGTGAACTTATGTTGGTGTGTTTGTGAGAGTGTATGTGTATGCGTGTCAGGTTGTGAACTTGTGTTAGTGGGTTTGTGAGAGCGTGTGTGTGTGTCAGGTTGTGAATGTGTTAATGGGTTTGTGAGTGTGTGTGTGAGGTTGTGAACTTGTGTGTGTGGGTTTGTGAGAGTGTGTGTGTGAGATTGTGAACTTGTGTTGGTGTGTTTGTGAGAGTGTGTGTGGTTGAGGTTGTGAACTTGTGTTAGTGTGTTTTTGAGTGTGAGTGTGAGGTTGTGAACTTGTGTTAGTGGGTTTGTGAGAGTGTGTGTGTGAGGTTGTGAACTTGTGTTAGTGGTTTTGTGAGAGCGTGTGTGTGTGAGGTTGTGAACTTGCATTACTGTTAATTAGTTTGTGAGAGTGTGTGTGTGTGAGGTTGTGAAGTTGTGTTAGTGGGTTTGTGAGAGTGTGTGTGAGGTTGTGAACTTGCATTAATGTTAGTGGGTTTGTGAGAGTGTGTGTGTGTGTGAGGTTGTGAACTTGCATTAATGTAGTGGGTTTGTGAGAGTGTGTGTGTGTGAGGTTGTGAACTTGTGTTAATGGATTCATGAGAGTGTGTGTGTGTCGTGGTGCTGCCGAGCATTCCGGTGTGGAAGCGTTTTCAAGCATACCAACCCTTGAGTGCAAGGCTATGAAGCGATAATGATAAATTATAAAGTCATTTTTTTTAGTCGACCGGGAACCGAACTCCCGCTCTCACGCACGCGAGGCCAGCGCTCTACCGATTCGGGATGGACGCAAAACAACAACAACAAACAACAACAACAGTCAATTACAGACTAACACATCGACGCCCACACCCTAATTATGAGGGCGCCCACAGGCACGTGCATGCGCACGCGCACAGGTGGGCACGCTAAGCCCTCGGCTTCCGGTACCTGCCATGTTGAATTCTGATCACACACACACACACACACACACACACACACACATATATATATATATATATATATATATATATATATATATATATATATATATATATATAATTTGTGAGTGAATCATCCCCATCTCTATGAATATAAGTCATCTATGGATGTGTTTGACTGATATTACCTAGAAAGATCAATAGGAGCGATGCATAGGCAAAGTTTTCCCTTCCCAGTCATCTATAAGTTTTCTATCTACTATAGGATTTGTTTTTATTTTGCGGGATTAGAATTTATTATGTGATACAGCCGAGAATTGTACACGGAAAACCCTCTGTACTGAAATAATAGTGACCCAACGATGACCTCCCGGTGCCTTTGTACTGGGAAAACTGAGTGATGCAACTATAATCTACTGTTTGTTGCCTCTTATAGTTATAAGTTATATTGGGCATTCTGCATGACGCAGTTGTTCTTGAAGAAGATGTATACTGCCTATCATGGATAAGTCTGAAGAGACTTGTTTTCACCATTAGACAGTTTGTCGATAGAAAGTCTGAGTCTACACCTTTACCGACCCAAGGGATTTTTAACCTCCCACACCACATAGACATGGTATGAGAGCAACTGGCCTTTGATGTCGCTGTAAGTTATACACAGCGGTGGAAATCCAAATTGGCAGAGGTGGGGGCATGGGGAATCGAACCACCGACCTTCAGATTAGGAGTCCGACCTAGAAAAAAGTCAGAAACTCCAACCACTCTGCCACAGAGAACACCGCGCGATGCATATATAGTCTATCGTTGGCTCTATAGTGGGCAAACTGCGCGATGCAGCTGTAGAACACCAACCCTTCTGTACCAAACAAACCGCGCGATGCAGATATAGTCTATCATTGGCTCTATAGTGGGCAAACCGTGCGATGCAGCTGTAGAACACCAACCCTTCTGTACCAAGCAAACCGCGCGATGCAGATATAGTCTATCGTTGCCTCTATAGTGGGCAAACCGCGCGATGCAGCTGTAGAACACCAACCCTTCTGTACCAAGCAAACCACGCGATGCAGATATAGTCTATCGTTGGCTCTATAGTGGGCAAACCACGCGATGCAGCTGTAGAACACCAACCCTTCTGTACCAAGCAAACCGCGCGATGCAGATATAGTCTATCGTTGCCTCTATAGTGGGCAAACCGTGCGATGCAGCTGTAGAACACCAACCCTTCTGTACCAAGCAAACCGCGCGATGCAGATATAGTCTATCGTTGCCTCTATAGTGGGCAAACCACGCGATGCAGCTGTAGAACACCAAGCCTTCTGTACCAAGCAGACCGCGCGATGCAGATATAGTCTATCGTTGCCTCTATAGTGGGAAAACCGTGCGATGCAGCTGTGGAACACCAACCCTTCTGTACCAAGCAAACCGCTCGATGCAGATATAGTCTAGCGTTGGCGCTATAGTGGGCAAACCGCGCGATGCAGCTGTAGAACACCAACCCTTCTGTACCAAGCAGACCGCGCGATGCAGATATAGTCTATCGTTTCCTCTATAGTGGGAAAACCGCCCGATGCAGCTGTGGAACACCAACCCTTCTGTACCAAGCAAACCGCGCGATGCAGATATAGTCTATCGTTGGCTCTATAGTGGGCAAACCGTGCGATGCAGCTGTAGAACACCAACCCTTCTGTACCAAGCAAACCGCGCGATGCAGATATAGTCTATCGTTGCCTCTATAGTGGGAAAACCGCGCGATGCAGCTGTGGAACACCAACCCTTCTGTACCAAGCAAACCGCGCGATGCAGATATAGTCTATCGTTGGCTCTATAGTGGGCAAACCGCGCGATGCAGCTGTAGAACACCAACCCTTCTGTACCAAGCAAACCGCGCGATGCAGATATAGTCTATCGTTGGCTCTATAGTGGGCAAACTGCGTGATGCAGCTGTAGAACACCATTCTGTACCAAGCAAACCGCGCGATGCAGATATAGTCTATCGTTGGCTCTATAGTGGGCAAACTGCATGATGCAGCTGTAGAACACCAACCCTTCTGTACCAAGGAAACCGCGCGATGCAGATATAGTCTATCGTTGGCTCTATAGTGGGCAAACTGCACGATGCAGCTGTAGAACACCAACCCTTCTGTACCAAGCAAACCGCGCGATGCAGATATAGTCTATCGTTGCCTCTATAGTGGGCAAACCGCGCGATGCAGCTGTAGAACACCAACCCTTCTGTACCAAGCAAACCGTGCGATGCAGATATAGTCTATCGTTGGCTCTATAGTGGGCAAACTGCGTGATGCAGCTGTAGAACACCAACCCTTCTGTACCAAGCAAACCGCGCGATCAGATATGTCTATCGTTGGCTCTATAGTGGGCAAACTGCATGATCAGCTGTAGAACACAACCCTTCTGTACAAGCAAACCGCGATGCAGATATAGTCTATCGTTGCCTCTATGGGGGTGGTTTTGTGGGTGGTTGTTGTTGTTTAGTGGGCAAACCGTGCGATGCAGCTGTAGAACACCAACCCTCTGTACCAAGCAAACCGCGCGATGAGATATAGTCTATCGTTGCCTCTATTGTGGGCAAACCGCGCGATGCAGCTGTAGAACACCAACCCTTCTGTACCAAGCAAACCGCGCGATGCAGATATAGTCTATCGTTGCCTCTATAGTGGGCAAACCGCGCGATGCAGCTGTAGAACACCAACCCTTCTGTACCAAGCAAACCGCGCGATGCAGATATAGTCTATCGTTGGCTCTATAGTGGGCAAACCGCACGATGCAGCTGTAGAACACCAACCCTTCTGTACCAAGCAAACCGCGCGATGCAGATATAGTCTATCGTTGCCTCTATAGTGGGCAAACCGCGCGATGCAGCTGTAGAACACCAACCCTTCTGTACCAAGCAAACCGCGCGATGCAGATATAGTCTATCGTTGGCTCTATAGTGGGCAAACTGCGCGATGCAGCTGTAGAACACCAACCCTTCTGTACCAAGCAAACCGCGCGATGCAGATATAGTCTATCGTTGCCTCTATAGTGGGCAAATGCGCGATGCAGCTGTAGAACACCAACCCTTCTGTACCAACAAACCGCGCGAGCAGATATAGTCTATCGTTGCTCTATAGTGGGCAAAGCGCGATGCAGCTGTAGAACACCAACCCTTCTGTACCAAGCAAACCGCGCGATGCAGATATAGTCTATCGTTGGCTCTATAGTGGGCAAACCGCGCGATGCAGCTGTAGAACACCAACCCTTCTGTACCAAGCAAACCGCGCGATGCAGATATAGTCTATCGTTGGCTCTATAGTGGGCAAACTGCGCGATGCAGCTGTAGAACACCAACCCTTCTGTACCAAGCAAACCGCGCGATGCAGATATAGTCTATCGTTGGCTCTATAGTGGGCAAACCGCGCGATGCAGCTGTAGAACACCAACCCTTCTGTACCAAGCAAACCGCGCGATGCAGATATAGTCTATCGTTGCCTCTATAGTGGGCAAACCGCGCGATGCAGCTGTAGAACACCAACCCTTCTGTACCAAGCAAACCGCGCGATGCAGATATAGTCTATCGTTGGCTCTATAGTGGGCAAACTGCGCGATGCAGCTGTAGAACACCAACCCTTCTGTACCAAGCAAACCGCGCGATGCAGATATAGTCTATCGTTGGCTCTATAGTGGGCAAACTGCGCGATGCAGCTGTAGAACACCAACCCTTCTGTACCAAGCAAACCGCGCGATGCAGATATAGTCTATCGTTGGCTCTATAGTGGGCAAACTGCATGATGCAGCTGTAGAACACCAACCCTTCTGTACCAAGCAAACCGCGCGATGCAGATATAGTCTATCGTTGCCTCTATAGTGGGCAAACTGCGCGATGCAGCTGTAGAACACCAACCCTTCTGTACCAAGCAAACCGCGCGATGCAGATATAGTCTATCGTTGGCTCTATAGTGGGCAAACTGCGCGATGCAGCTGTAGAACACCAACCCTTCTGTACCAAGCAAACCGCGCGATGCAGATATAGTCTATCGTTGGCTCTATAGTGGGCAAACCGCGCGATGCAGCTGTAGAACACCAACCCTTCTGTACCAAGCAAACCGCGCGATGCAGATATAGTCTATCGTTGGCTCTATAGTGGGCAAACCGCGCGATCACTGTAGAACACCAACCCTTCTGTACCAAGCAAACCGCGCGATGCAGATATAGTCTATCGTTGCTCTATATGGGCAAACTGCGCGATGCAGCTGTAGAACACCAACCCTTCTGTACCAAGCAAACCGCGCGATGCAGATATAGTCTATCGTTGGCTCTATAGTGGGCAAACTGCGTGATGCAGCTGTAGAACACCAACCCTTCTGTACCAAGCAAACCGCGCGATGCAGATATAGTCTATCGTTGGCTCTATAGTGGGCAAACTGCACGATGCAGCTGTAGAACACCAACCCTTCTGTACCAAGCAAACCGCGCGATGCAGATATAGTCTATCGTTGCCTCTATAGTGGGCAAACCGCGCGATGCAGCTGTAGAACACCAACCCTTCTGTACCAAGCAAACCGCGCGATGCAGATATAGTCTATCGTTGGCTCTATAGTGGGCAAACTGCGCGATGCAGCTGTAGAACACCAACCCTTCTGTACCAAGCAAACCGCGCGATGCAGATATAGTCTATCGTTGGCTCTATAGTGGGCAAACTGCGCGATGCAGCTGTAGAACACCAACCCTTCTGTACCAAGCAAACCGCGCGATGCAGATATAGTCTATCGTTGGCTCTATAGTGGGCAAACCGCGCGATGCAGCTGTAGAACACCAACCCTTCTGTACCAAGCAAACCGCGGATGCAGATATTCTATCGTTGTCTATGTGGGCAACGCGGCAGCTGTAGAACACCAACCCTTCTGTACCAAGCAAACCGCGCGATGCAGATATAGTCTATCGTTGCCTCTGTAGTGGGCAAACTGCGCGATGCAGCTGTAGAACACCAACCCTTCTGTACCAAGCAAACCGCGCGATGCAGATATAGTCTATCGTTGCCTCTATAGTGGGCAATCCGCGCGATGCAGCTGTAGAACACCAACCCTTCTGTACCAAGCAGACCGCGCGATGCAGATATAGTCTATCGTTGCCTCTATAGTGGGAAAACCGCGCGATGCAGCTGTGGAACACCAACCCTTCTGTACCAAGCAAACCGCGCGATGCAGATATAGTCTATCGTTGCCTCTATAGTGGGCAATCCGCGCGATGCAGCTGTGGAACACCAACCCTTCTGTACCAAGCAAACCGCGCGATGCAGATATAGTCTATCGTTGGCTCTATAGTGGGCAATCCGTGCGATGCAGCTGTAGAACACCAACCCTTCTGTACCAAGCAAACCGCGCGATGCAGATATAGTCTATCGTTGCCTCTATAGTGGGAAAACCGCGCGATGCAGCTGTAGAACACCAACCCTTCTGTACCAAGCAAACCGCGCGATGCAGATATAGTCTATCGTTGGCTCTATAGTGGGCAAACCGCGCGATGCAGCTGTAGAACACCAACCCTTCTGTACCAAGCAAACCGCGCGATGCAGATATAGTCTATCGTTGCCTCTATAGTGGGCAAACCGCGCGATGCAGCTGTAGAACACCAACCCTTCTGTACCAAGCAAACCGCGCGATGCAGATATAGTCTATCGTTGCCTCTATAGTGGGCAAACCGCGCGATGCAGCTGTAGAACACCAACCCTTCTGTACCAAGCAAACCGCGCGATGCAGATATAGTCTATCGTGGCTCTATAGTGGGAAACGCGTGATGCAGCTGTAGAACACCAACCTTCTGTACCAAGCAAACCGCACGATGCAGATATAGTCTATCGTTGCCTCTATAGTGGGCAAACCGCGCGATGCAGCTGTAAACACCAACCCTTCTGTACCAAGCAAACCGCGCGATGCAGATATAGTCTATCGTTGCCTCTATAGTGGGCAAACCGCGCGATGCAGCTGTAGAACACCAACCCTTCTGTACCAAGCAAACCGCGCGATGCAGATATAGTCTATCGTTGCCTCTATAGTGGGCAAACCGCGCGATGCAGCTGTAGAACACCAACCCTTCTGTACCAAGCAAACCGCGCGATGCAGATATAGTCTATCGTTGGCTCTATAGTGGGCAAACCGCGCGATGCAGCTGTAGAACACCAACCCTTCTGTACCAAGCAAACCGCGCGATGCAGATATAGTCTATCGTTGGCTCTATAGTGGGCAAACCGCGCGATGCAGCTGTAGAACACCAACCCTTCTGTACCAAGCAAACCGCGCGACGCAGTCTGGGAGAAGGGAGGAGGGCGAGTTAAAGGGTCCAGACTAAAACTCCGATACAGAACTGAAATCACATATTTTGGGAGACAGACGAGAGTTCTCTCCCCATATATTTCCATTATTATTTCCCTTGCTCTCCTCAGGGAAAGCCTGAGCCAACTTTATGTGAACCCGACCCCGCACCTTGATGACATGGTCTTATCTGCTCGGGCGTGAGGGGCAGTATAGTGGTAGTAAAACAGGCGTGATTGTATGCCATTATCGGGGTGTCGAAGATGTACTCTGGGTATAAAACAGCAGCACTGACATTGGCAGCCATGTCCCTCACACCAGACGAGGTGGCTGAATGAGTTGAGCGTCTGTCTCCTGTTTTGGGATATCGGGGGATCTGAACCCATGGGTTCTAGGGTTTGAACCCTGGTCGAGTCAAACCAATGACTTACAAATTTATACTTGTTGCTTCCTAGCCTGGCGCTTG
The DNA here is from genome assembly GCA_030323885.1 of Branchipolynoe longqiensis. Lineage (NCBI taxonomy): Eukaryota > Metazoa > Annelida > Polychaeta > Phyllodocida > Polynoidae > Branchipolynoe > Branchipolynoe longqiensis. The sequence goes on from CM059192.1 coordinate 51,271,967, forward strand.
GCGCCATTCGGATAGGGAAAGGACTGGTTGGCTCAGTGTCAGGATAATGTGACTGAGTGGGATATCAGATCATGGTGCTGGTGGCCTGGTCTCCCAGTAGGGCAGCACTATAAGGTCATCATGAGTGCACACTGTCACAAGTCAGTCCCGCCCTGATATGACCTTAGATTTTGCGAGGATGTAAAACAACAAACAAACAAAACCATGTCCCTCAGTGAGCCTCCTCTACTCAGTAGACATTCAGTAACAGAAATCAGCAAAAATACATTCATGAAAAATATCTGCGTTTTCGCAAATATCCGCGATTTTCCTCCAAAGACTCGGACGGCATTGGCTAAGAATTTACCAAAAGTCCGATTTCTACTTTTTTAGATTTGCAAATCAGGGGCGGTTATCTTCCTTCAACACACCAGATGAGATCGCTGAATGAGCGTCCGTCTCCCGTGTTGGTAGATCGTGGGATCGAGGGTTCGAACCCTGGTCGAGTCAAACCAATGACTTAGAAATTGACAATTGTCACTTCCTAGCCTGGCGCTCGGCATTATTAGGATAGGCCAAGGACTGGTTGGCTCAGTGTCAGGATAATGTGACGGAGTGGGATATCAGGTCATGGTTACTGGCGGCCTGGGCACCACTATAAAGTCATCATTAGTGCACACTGTCACAAGTCAGTATCCGTCCTGATATGACCTTAGAATTTAGATGTTGCTAGGACGTAAAACAACAATAAACAAACAAACAAATTCAGCCTTTAACATAGCTGCTGTACATGTAGCTACTGTGTAGTAAATGTTGATTCTTCCTCGTTAGAAAATAAATTGCTTCGTTTAATGTTGACCATCCATGACAGTTTAAGTGATGATAAAACGGTGATATTAAAAGTAAAAATACTAACTCTTACATAAATATGACATGACATTAAATAATTTGATATGAAATGGGTATATCTATAAAGCTCTTCTAAAGCCTTGCGACATTAACTGTCACTCTTCTATAGTAATTGTTTCAAATACAAATTACTAGCTTAAATAATGGCCATTTTCTAGCTTTGCCTACTCAGTCACTCATTCACCTACTTAACGCCTTACATACTCACCCACTCACTCACCAACCCACTCACTCACTCACCCACTCACTCACCCACTCACTCACTCACCTACCCCACTCAGTCACCTACTTAACGCATTACATACTCACCCACTCACCCACCCACTCACCCACCCACTCACTGACTCACTGACTCACTCACCCACTCACTCACTCACTCACCCACTCACCAACTCACCCACTCACTCCCCCACTCACTCCCCCACTCACTCACTCACTTAACCCCCTTACCTACCCACACACTTACTCACCAACCCACCTACTCACTCACCTATCCCACTCAGTCACCTACTTAACACCTTACATACTCACCCACTCACCCACTCACTCACCCACTCACTCACCAACCCACTCACCCACTCACTCACCAACCCACTCACTCACCAACCCACCTACTCACTCACCTACCCCACTCAGTCACCTACTCAACACCTTACATACTCACCCACTCACTCACCCACACACTTACTCACTCACCCACTCACTCACTCACTCACCCACTCACTCACTCACTCACTTAACCCACTTTACCCACTTTACCCACTCACTCACCCACCACACACTTACTCGTTCACTCACTCACTTAACCATTTACCCACTCACCCCTGATCCACCGATACACTTACTCACTCATGCACGCGCGCACGCGCACGCGCGCACACACACCACACACACCCTATACTTCAGCTTAGTAATAAAATAAAGGGCATTAACAAGGCATTAACTGAAGGGCATTAACTAGATCCATGCCCCTGGATGCGCGCGCATAGACCCTGGTCGAGGTTCAGTGACTCTTTTATTCCGTCTCCATTGAGGGTGTCAGTGGAGTTAGGTACGTGCTGACGGTAGCTGGTGTGGGTGTGGGTGGGGCTAGCCATCAGGTTGCCCGATTACCCCCCCCCCCCTGTCCCCCTCTCCTCTGTCCCCCTCTCCTCCCTATCCCCCTCTCCCCGTCTCCCCCTCCCCCCTCTCCCCCCCTGTCCTCCCTCTCAGCATCTCCTCCCTCTCCCTCTCCCCCTCTCCCTCTCCCCCTCCCCCTTCCCCCTCCCCCTCTCCCCCTCTCCTCCTCTCCTTCCTATCCCCCCCTCCCCATGTCCCCCCCTCTCCTCCCTCTCCCCTCTCCTCCCTCTCTCCTCTCTCCCTCTCCTTCCCTCTCCCTCCCTATCCTACTCTCCCCCCTCTCCCCCCTCCCCCTCTCCCCCTTCTGCCTCTCCCCCTCTCCTCCCTATCCTCCCCTCCCCCTCTTCCCTCTTCCCCCCTCCCCTCTCCCCCCTCTCCCCCTCCCCCCTCCCCCCCTCCCCCTCCCCCCTCCCCCTCCTCCCTCCCCCTCCCCCTCCCCGCCTTCCCCCTCCTCCCTCCCCCCTCCGCCACACCTCTCCCTCCTCTCTCCCTCCCTCCTCTCTCCTCCCTCCCTCCTCTCCCTCCGCTTCCTACTCTCCCTCTCCCTCCTCCCATCCTTGCCCCCTCTCCCACTTTTCTCCCCCTCTCCCCCCCTCGGCTCCCTCTCACACCCCTCTCCCCTCTCCTCTTTGCCTCCATGCACACACCGGGCACGCCGCAACAGCATATGTCACCCCGACAAATCACCATCTGGCACACGCCTCGGGGATCAGGCATGGTGGCCGAATCGGTAGAACGCGGGCCTTGCATGCGGAATGTCGGGAGTTGGGTTCCGGGTCGAGTCAAACCAATGACTTATCAAATTTATACTTGTCACTTCCTAGCCTGGCGCTCGCCATTAATCGGATAGGGAAAGGACTGGTTAGCTCAGTGTCAGGATAATGTCACTGAGTGGGATATTGGGTCATGGTCAGGACAGTGGCCTGATTTCCCAGTGGGGAAGGACTATAAAGTCACCATACGTGTGCACTGTCACAAGTCGGTACCCATCCTGATATGACCTCCTCAGTTTTTGCCAGGATGTAAAACTAACCAATCAACCTCCCTCAGGGCCCGGGGACAGGCCGAGAGCTGCTCACTCAGGGCCCGGGGACAGGCCGGGAGCTGCTCCTTCAGACTGGAGCTGCTCCCTCAGGACAGACCGGGAGCTGCTCAGTCAGACGGGAGTGCTGAACCGGTTCACATTTTATTTAGTAAAAACCAGACGTGGTGGCCGAATCGGTAGAGCGCAGGCTTCCCGTGCGGGAGGTCGGGAGCTAGAATCCCAGTCGAGTCAAGCCAATGACTTATAAAAGTGATACGTGTTGCTACCTAGCCTGGCGCTAGATAGGACAATCACTGGTTAGAACAGTGTCAGGATAATGTGACTGTGTGGGATATAGGGACGTGGTACCGGTGTCTCTGAATGGGGCAGCGCTATAAAGTCGCCATGATTGCGCACTATCACAAGGCGGTACCCATCTTGATATGACCTCAGATGTTGCTAGGAGGTTAAAGGAACGACAACAGCAAACAGGATCTTTTGTAAAAAATACAATGCCAACCGCACTTATATTCATGAATACGATTTGTTTCTGATTCCTCGCAAATTCCAAAGACTTATCAGCGCAAGTACAAACTTGTGATATTGTGCACTCAAGGCGGCTTTATAGTGCTGCCCCGTCCTGACTTCAGAAGTATCTCCCACTAAACCAAAGTGTATAGTCCAACATTTGAATGCATGCCATGCATTATTAGATACTTATACGTTATAAGGTATATTATAATGATCATTATCACCTGCTTTACTATTATTTCATTTGAAAACATTAGCATACAGCTATAGTCAAAACAAACTCCTAACAAAACCACAAAGGGCTACTAGAGCAAATAATGCACCACTACTAAAGCACACCAGAAGCCAAATAAAAGCTCACGAGAGAACCACGCTGGAAATGGCTGCCAAGGTGTGGAATGCCCAATCGGTAAAGGAACGACAAATCCCTGACCTAAAAACATACAAAAAATATCTGTGCGAAATAAGGCTAGGAAATCCCTACTAAGCTGCACTGCAAAGGAGCATGTGATATGTCACGGCCCACCAGCGGGACGCCCAATGGAAGGTAACCATGTCAAAAGTAGGTAGATAACACACCACACAGCTACTTACAAGCCTATGATATGTAAATAGGAGTAGACTAGTCTAGTAGTAAGAGTAGACAAAAATAAAATACACATATGCAAGAAAATCCAAAAAGACTAAGATAGACTACTAACCATATTAACCAACTACCTACCTGCTACTGAAATGCAGGCAATGACATACCTTATCAGCAGCTACTATGTGATAAGATAACGCTAACACTACAACTGGCCAGCATTGAAAACAAGCCTGAATACCCGGGCTTATATGCTATGGACAGTATAAATAAAGCCTCAATAAAAAAAAAAAAGGTTTAAAAAAAATAATTTAAAAAAATTGAACGAGTAACTTTGGAGTGAAAACATGCTGAATTAATTTTGGCATACACCTCAACAAATTTGAACCCATAAGCTTCAATACTGACAGATTCTGTAAAATGACAGTATTTTGATAATCAGTACACCCCTATTTAAGTATGTAAGATCAGAACAAAGTTAGGTTTTTGGTTTTGGTTTTTTGGTTTCGAAAATTTGATGCTTTCATTGAACTATGCAGCTTTTCTTTATTTTTACTAAAGTGTATTTTATCCTTCGAATAATATCTCTTGCCAGCGCCAGAGCACTGGTCTTCCGGTCATACAGTACAATTCCCTGATACATAAATTACTATCAGTTGTAATAGTAACTGCATGCAAATCCTGGTTGATACTAAAACTATTATACATTTGATAAATGAAGTATCAACTGTAGTAGTAACTGTGTACAATTCCAGTCCAATACAAGTATAATGCATTCAGTGAATGTGTATTGCACGGTTCTAGAATTGTCTTTAAACATTTTTTTCCTTCTTTTCTTTTTTCTAAAGAAAAAGAAAATATATATACCTATTTTCAAATACGTACACAGTATATATGCACATCGGTGGATTTAATCACAATTAATAGGCTGGTATCTAATAAATACCTACATAACACTGATTTTCCCATAAATGTAAGTCATTATATACTGAAGGCTAAGGTATGACGGTGACAGGAAAGAGTTAAGTAAATCAGAACTGGATGGCAATGTGTATGATGTTAAGTTTTGCAATACTGGTCTAGTCATTTAATTATTAATTGTTAGTTCTTTGTATTGTATGATTTGATGAATGGAATGGAGGTCTGAGATTGTAATGGGGATTTTTATGTGACTGGTCTTGGGTAAATTTCAAGGAAAATGTTAGGTACTAGGTATGTAATGGGCATTGAACGAGGGGTGGGAAGGGGCTTAGCGTGCTGGGCCATGCAGTGCATTTGAGACCATTTGTATATATATGTATGTTCAGGGTTCAGGGCAAGGGGTAACCTTTAGAATACCTGTAACTGTGTAGGGGTCTGACAGGCCTGTTGTATATTTTTTTAATTCAAGGAGACTAGTGGACTGTCTTGTACATTCTGCTTGCCCCAAGATACCACTCAGTCATGTTAACAAATTCCAGTGCGCAAGTGACAGTATTCGCGCCACTGGTAGGGTTGGGAATGGTGGCACCACCTGGCCCAACTGTGAAAAGGGGTCACCCATAAAGTAGTACACAACGTATGGGTGATCATATAGGGAATATTCCCTTCCACACCTATATACTTGCATAACTCTTAGACATCACATATAATATATTTAATATATTTATATAATACTTCATAAAGACAATATTTAACAAACTTATAATATATATGATAAATGTGTTAAATATTTATATGAAATAGTTGGGTTTTGTCAATTTTATTTTCTTCTTTAAAAAAAAATCTTTTTAATTATATTTTTTACAGAGAAAGCAATTGCCTTAATTCTATTGCTAGTGTCTTCTACTCTTTTATTGTGCATCGGACCAATAGACTACATCACGGTTCCGACTGCGCATGCGCTGAAAACGGCGTTGGGAGCAAAGCAAAAGCATACGCCCATTGAGTTTGCCGATACGCGTAGGGCAAAACTGGCATTTTATTCAAAATAACTAGAAATACCTAACAATTTGGCATAACCATGGACGGAAGGATGCAATATAATAATATAATGAATATGTTTAAGACACAACTCTCCATAAACCATAGAATATAAATAAAAACATGAATAAAATAAATAAAACTGACTCTGGCTATGGCTCTAACACTAGTCTGAGTGCCTAGATTTGTCTAAGTCTAAATGCACATGGCATAAGACGTGCTGGTTATATTTATGTAAATGCAATGCTGGATACAAGATTAATATCTTAATTTATTATATATATTTTTTTAGTTGGTATTCTATGTTTCAAACAAGAGCTGAGATGAGCTGAAACTAGCTGCACCCAGTGTATTAGCATATGCCATGTGCTTCTCGCAGCTTTGTTTTGCTCTGATGCATCCCACAATGCACCACGCCGCTGGAACCGTGGTGTAGTCTATATTCAATGTATATTTTGGGTGTGTGCATAACAATCAGGTCCAGTTTGTAATGCAACAGAGCAAGACGTAACACTAGGTGTATTGCACGACCACAGAGAGATAGA
>CM059192.1:51283618-51321975 GCA_030323885.1 Branchipolynoe longqiensis
TTGTTTGTTGTTTTACGTCCTAGCAACATCTAAGGTCATATCAGGACAGGTACTGACTTGTGACAGTGCGCACTCATGGCGACTTTATAGTGCTGCTCCACTGGGATACCAGGCTGCCGGCACCATGACCTGGTATCCCACTCAGTCACTTTATCCTGACACTGAGCACACCAGTCCTTGCCCTATCCTAATACTGCTGATCACCTGGCTAGGAAACAACAAGTATAAATTTGTAAGTCATTGGTTTGACTCGACCAGGGTTTGAACCCACAAACCCATGGGCTCGGATCCTCCAATCTCCCAAAACAGGAGACGGATGCTCAACTCATTCGGCCGTCTGGTGGTGGTGGTTGTATGAGTGGTGGTGTGTTGAAGCCATTGATGTGATCAGTAAGTGAGGCTGGTGTGGGTATGTGAGTTAGGGGCGTGTGAATACTGGGTGTGTGAGTGATAGGGGTTTGAGTAATGGGTATGTGAGTGATGAGTATGTGTTTGTTTGTTGTTTTACGTCCTAGCAACATCTAAGGTCATATCAGGACGGGTACCGACTTGTGACAGTACGCACTCATAGCGATTTTATAGTGCTGCCCCACTGGGAAATCAGGCTGCCGGCACCATGACCCGATATCCCACTCAGTCACATTATCCTGACACCGAGCTAACCAGCGATGAGTATGTGAGTAATGGGTGTTAGTGATGGGGTGTAATTTATGTGAGTAACCTATGTCAGTAATACTAATAAGTGTTAGTGGATGGTGTGTGGGTACTGGGTGTTAGGTGTGTGAGTGATGTGCATGTGAGTGATGGGTATGGGAGTGGTGAGTATTAGTGGTGGGCGTGGGTGATTTATTTGAGTGACATGTGTCCGAGTAATGGGTGAGTAATGTATGATATTGTATGTTATGTGAGTAATGTGATGAGTAATATCGGTGTGAGTAATATTGGCGTGAGTAATGTGTATCTGACTGATAGACCTGTGAGTTGGTGTGAGTAATTGGCAGGTGAGTGATATGTGTGATGTCTGTGTGAGTGATGGCTATGCCACTGATGAGTGGGTGAGTGGGTGGATGTGTGAGTGATGGATGGGTGAGTGGTGGCTATGTCACTGGCGAGTGGGTGGATGTGTGAGTGATGGTTGTGTGAGTGATGGCTATGCCACTGATGAGTGGGTGAGTGGGTGGATGTGTGAGTGATGGCTGTGTGAGTGATGGCTATGCCACTGATGAGTGGGTGAGTGGGTGGATGGGTGAGTGATGGATGGGTAAGTGGTGGCTATGTCACTGGCGAGTGGGTGGATGTGTGAGTGATGGATGTGTGAGTGATGGCTATGTCACTGGTGAGTGGGTGGATGTGTGAGTGATGGATGTGTGAGTGATGACTATGTCACTGGTGAGTGAGTGAGTGGGTGGATGTGTGAGTTATTGAGGAGTGAGTGATGGATGTGAGTGATGACTAAGTCCCTGATGAGTGGGTGAGTGGGTGGATGTGTGAGTTATTGAGGAGTGACTGACGGATGTGAATGGTGGCTATGTGAGTAATGCAGTACTGAGTGCTGACACACCATCACATCATACCAGGTGAATGGCGATTTAGGACGTGGCTGGTTGGGTGTGTGTAGGGGGGGGGGTCCGACGCGGTGGGAGGCTGTGAGAGTGGAGTTGGGTGGTCCCGGCGTGTGAGAGGAGTGGCGGGTGATGTGCGGGGCACTGGTTGTTGCTAGGTGAGTGATGGGTGCGGCACTGGTTGTTGCTAGGAGAGTGATGGGTGCGGCACATGTGGTTGCTAGGTGAGTGATGGGCAGGGCTCTGGTTGTTGCTGGGTGAGTGATGGGTGCGGCACTGGTTGTTGCTAGGTGAGTGATGGGTGCGGCACTGGTTGTTGCTAGGTGAGTGGTGGGTGGGGCACTGGTTGTTGCTAGGTGAGTGATGGGTGGGGCACTGGTTGTTGCTAGGTGAGTGATGGGTGTGGCACTGGTTGTTGCTAGGTGACTGATGGGTGCGGCACTGGTTGTTGCTAGGTGCATGATGGGTGTGGCACTGGTTGTTGCGAGGAGAGTGATGGGTGCGGCACCTGTGGTTGCTAGGTGAGTGATGGGCAGGGCTCTGGTTGTTGCTGGGTGAGTGATGGGTGCGGCACTGGTTGTTACTAGGTGAGTGATGGGTGCGGCACTGGTTGTTGCTAGGTGAGTGGTGGGTGGGGCACTGGTTGTTGCTGGGTGAGTGATGGGTGGAGCACTGGTTGTTGCTGGGTGAGTGATCGACGGGGTTCTGGTTGTTGCTGCGTGAGTGATGGGCAGGGCTCTGGTTGTTGCTGGGTGAGTGATGGGTGTGGCCCTGGTTGTTGCTAGGTGAGTGATGGGCGGGGCTCTGGTTGTTGCTAGGTGAGTGATGGGTGGGGCACTGGTTGTTGCTAGGAGAGTGATGTGTGGGGCACTGGTTGCTGCTATGTGAGTGATGGGCAGGACTCTGGTTGTTGCTAGGTGAGTAATGGGTGTGGCCCTGGTTGTTGCTAGGTGAGTGATCGGCGGGGCTCTGGTTGTTGCTGGGTGAGTGATGGGTGTGGCACTGGTTGTTACTGGGTGAGTAATGGGTGTGGCCCTGGTTGTTGCCGGGTGAGTGATGGGTGTGGCACTGGTTGTTGCTAGGTGAGTAATGGGTGCGGCACTGGTTGTTGCTAGGTGAGTGATTGGTGGGGCTCTGGTTGTTCCTGGGTGAGTGATGGGTGTGGCACTGGTTGTTGCTGGGTGAGTAATGGGTGTGGCCCTGGTTGTTGCTGGGTGAGTGATGGGTGCGGCACTGGTTGTTGCTGGGTGAGTGGTGGGTGTGGCACTGGTTGTTGCTAGGTGAGTAATGGGTGTGGCCCTGGTTGTTGCTAGGTGAGTGATGGGCGGGGCTCTGGTTGTTGCTGGGTGAGTGATGGGTGTGGCACTGGTTGTTGCTGGGTGAGTAATGGGTGTGGCCCTGGTTGTTGCTGGGTGAGTGATGGGTGTGGCACTGATTGTTGCTAGCTGAGTAATGGGTGCGGCACTGGTTGTTGCTAGTTGAGTAATGGGTGCGGCAGTACACGGCGCTGAGTGAGGGATGGACAGACCAGCGTCCCACCGGTCTTACGTCAAACCGCACCTCTCTGAGGCGAGCGTGTCACTTGTATCTCGGCCACCAGAGGCGCCACTAGAGGCACCACCAGCCCCGGCCCGGGGCACTCCTCCAGGAGGCCATCAATCCCCACCCCCACCTCCACCCCACCCTCACCTCCACTCTCATCCTTACCCTCACCTCCACTTGCACATCCACTCCTACCCTCACCTCACCACCCTCACCCCCACCCCTTCCTGCACCCCACCCTCAACCCCACCCCTACCTGCACCTCACCCTCACCCTCACCCCCACCATCACCCTCACCCCCACCCTCACCCCTATCCCTATCCCGCTCAACCCCACCTCACCTCTTTCCCGCTCACCCCCACCCTCACCCCCACCCTCACACCTAGCCCGCTCACCCTCACCCTAGCCGCTCACCTCACCCTCACCCCCACCCTCACTCCCACCTACCCCACCCTCACCCCCACCCTACCCCTTAGCCCGCTCACCTCACCGTCCGCCCAAGCCACCCCCACCTCACCCCCCACCCTCACCCTAGCCCGCTCACCCTCACGCCCACCCTCACCCCACCCCTACCTCCACCCTCACCCCCACCCTCACCCCCACCCTCACCCCACACTCACCCTACCCCACCCTCAACCCCCCACCCTCACCCTACCCCCACCCCCACCCTCACCCCCACCAGCTACATTCCTTACTTCCTTCCTTCCACAAAGCAAAGCTCCCTTTTCCGTGTGTTATATTTGATATTTTAGGTGTTATATTTGATATTTTAGATTTCTTAGTGATATTTTTGTTGAATTTCACCATGCCACAAGTAGCGTCTTATAGACAAAGTTATTTATTTATTAAGTTATTTATTAAGTTATTTGTGGGTGGATACTAATAACAAAGATGCCTGAACTCAGGAAATAAGGATGGACAATGTATGGTAGATCTCAGGAATTTCCTGTGTCATCGCACTGCTTCTTTTGGTAAAGGACATTTCTGGAAAATATAAATTCTGGATTATGAAAAAAAAGGGTTTAAATCAGGTTCTAAATATGTCATGTTGTGATGGGGGAGCGGGACTTCGCTCAGGCTGTAGAGTGTCCACCTGTGAAGGTGTGGGTCATCCGATCGATCCTGCTTAGTGGACCCATTTGTAGTTTGTGCTATTTTCCGTTCCAACCAGTGGTCCACAACTGGTTCATCAAAGAATGTGCTGCTTATCGGAAAGAGTAGCCTATGTGGCGGCAGTGGGTTTCCTCCAAAGAAATAGGTCAGAATGATCATATGTTTGACGTCCAATAGCCGATGATAAAAATCAACGCGCTCATGGGGCGTCATTAAATAAAACAAGCTTTGTTGTGATGGGTTTACAAAAAAAGAGTAGCGCCTTCGAGTGTCGTAAGGACACACCATTAAGTTTATTTATTCATTCCTAAGTACCAGGAAAGCTAGTGTTGTGGGTGTATTTTTTGCAAATGGGAAACATTGCACCTTGAGTGTCGACCCCACAATCCTTTCATCCCAAGGCTAGAGTCCTAACCACTAGTGACTAACCACTATCAACCTACCAAATGCTACCTGTCCATGTGACATTTCACCTGGAGATGTCGGTGCACCTCACTCCACATGTAACCCTGTAAATACAAGTCTGATAGTAAGGACCTGTCACACTATGCCGCATTGAGCAATGGACAGAATTGTCTAGTCCAGTGGTGTTCGGGCGTGATAAGTATCAAAATGTATTAAAATGTGTCAAAGTGTTGCGATATCGGGTCAAAGGCTGCCGGACGAACGGACATGAGACAGACATGAGACGGACATGAGACGGACATTAAACGGACATGAAACGGACATGAAACGGACATGAAACGGACATGAACTGATAGCCAACGGACGAAACAAACTCAAACCGGACAAGAACCGTAGACGTCAATCCGGCATCATCTGTTCCAAGTTTTGCGCATGTTCAAAACTTGTAATGGATCAGGCCGGATATCAACGGATATCAACGGATATGCAATGGACACAAAGCAGACTTTGCCGGATATCAATGGACTTTGTTCGGTTTCTTTCCGTTTCCCCCAATCCGGTGATGTGTGACAGGGCCTTTACAGTTATAAACATCCAGGTGGCGTTCTTACAAGTTACAGTACATTCCAGAGGGGATGGTTCAATGGTACAACATCCTGGTCATGACACCAATGTTGTAGGGGTATTTTTTTTTTTTTGCAAATGGGAAACATTGTGCCCAGCGTGAGATTCGAACCCACACTTCTGCCATTCCGGAGCTGGCGTCCTAACCATCATGCTATCTGGGCTTCCTGATGCAATCCATCTGGCTATCTCATATGTGTTCATGTGGCATTTCAGATGAGAGAGGTCTGTGCATCGCCCTGTAAAATGGCTAAAGCTCGAATCTGTGGTTGTGTAGGCAGGCTATAGTGAAATCAATACAGGCAAAGAGAAAGGAAGAGTATAAAGTGTAAAGAAGAAGAGAGAGAGTCAAGCTCTCTGGTTTATTATTGTTATGGTTACATGGGTTCATTGTAGAGTATCACCCTACCCCTTTCCCCCAATGGGAAACGAGCATTCTTGGCCCTACCAATAGGGATCCAGTATTCCTGGTCCCCATAGCTATGAGTGGTCTGCCCACCACCACCAAGCTTCATGGCCCCCTGGCCACGACCAACCTTGACCCTGAGTGTGGCGATCCGACCCAGCACAGGGGGAGGGGGTAGGCCCTGAGTGCACTCACACCCAGCCCTGCCAGCACCACTATGTATATTTACATCCCACTCAGGCACCACCAGCCCTTACATATATATATATATATTTTACCTCGGTAAACAGCCTCAGGCTAGCCTCAGGCTAGGGAGAGGTAAGCACGTCCGGTACCAGCAATTAGCATATACAACTCACGACTGGATAACGTGTCGTTGGGTTGCTCCGGCAAAATTAGTCTACATACAAGCAAATACGCAGTAAGTATAATAAAAACTGTGGTTAGCTTAATTATGATGCATTAGAGCATCATTATGGAAAGTTTAGACTTTCGTTGGTCCAATTTGGACGAGTTATTTGGTTATAAACAACCAAGGATAGAACACTCGAGTGGGTTTCTCGAAGGAACCAAACCGGTCATTAGCGGTTATGTCAACACCCGGGTCACCGTGTGACTATGGGTAGAGATGTGGGTTTCGCCCTATCTCATGTGGAAATTCTCTCGTACTCTAATAGAGAGTAATGTTGGAGATGCTCCTGGGTTTCTTTTATAGACTCCCCTAGACAAAACTTTTTCAGGCGTTTCTCCGAGTTTCGTAGCATTTTCTCCAACTTGTTGACGTAGTAGTCACAGGTGGGAGAAGTGTGCGGAACAGAGGGATGGGCGGGCCGATACACTGGTCCCGACCCCGCGTAAGGTTTGGGCTTGACCCACAACCCACGCACAAATTTAGCTTATTACGCCTGTGTTATAACGGTATAAACACGTTCTCTAACACCAATAGATGTCCAAATGAGTTTGAAACAACCATATTGTGACATATATATATACCGGGACTGACCAAAAATCTTTGTTTCAGCTCCCGATGGCCACGAAGCGGAGTAAGCGCGGTGCAGCAGCAGCCGAGGGGCGTGTTCCGAGTGGAGTGGACGAGGAGTACGACTCCTCACCTGTGTTGTCGGCAGGGCCGTCGACACAGCCCCGGGCGCATATCCTCTCCGACCCGGACGAGGACGCAGTGCCTGATGTGCCTGCGCCTCCAGATTGGGAGGCTCGCTTTGCAAGATTGGAAAGCCACATCTTGACTGCCAAATCGCCTGTGTCTCGGAAGCGGCGTAGGCCGAGTGTCCAAGAGGATTCATTTGAGGATTTCTTGGACACAGACTCGGCGGTGGAGCTTAAGGCTCCTCCTCCTCCTTCTCCTAAACGGAGGAAGAAGAAGAAACAGGTGATTTCTTCGGGTGATGAATTCACCAAGGAGCGGGCAGAGACTGGTTTTCGCAAAAAGCGGAAGACTAAGTCCAAAAAGAAGAAGAGGAAGAGGAAATATTCTTCTTCTGATTCGTCCACTGAGTCTACTTCTACGGAATCAGACTCAGACACCATATATGAAGGGGTCTATGCGGACATTGGCACTAAAGTGGCTAAGAAGGTGGAGAAGCCAAAGGCTAAGCGGGTTAAAACCACTACGCTTATGCGCGAGACCGTGAATGGTCATTTTCGCACGTTCAAACCGGCGGAGGTTATCTCCAAGTTAGGAGATGAGTTAACAGGCATAAAGGGTGTTCCCAACTCCATCATTAAAGAAATGGATCGGGATGTCAATATGACGGATGACCGTAAGAAGTTTGAGGATGTGTTGCACACAGTGCATAAGGCAGTGTTGGCTACCCTAACAGCTATTGTTCCTGTGGCTAATAGGATGCAGAGTGAAAATAAGTTCTCGTCTTTGGCTAAGACAATGGACAAAGGCATTGCAGTGCTAGCGGCGGCAGGTAATTACCTGTCGTTTCGAAGATATGAAAATGTCTTCAAGTCAGTTTGCACAGATGCTGGCAAAGAAGTGGCTCGCTCTAAGAAGGTTACCGATAATGAGGGGAAGGAGTTTACGCTTTATCTTGCTCCAGAGCCGATTAAAGGGAAACCTTTAGATAACACCAAGATGTTTGGCGGTCAACTACAATACCTCTATAAAGAGGTAGAGACTGCAGCCAAGAGTGGCAAAAACATGGATGGCAAGAAGAAACAGGAAGCTCCTCGTTTCAAAAAGTCACGAGGGGATTTTCGTCCACGACGGTTCACCAGAGGAACCAGACCGAGTTCAAACTTCGGTCAAGGGTTTCGGGGCCGGGGCGCTCGCCCAGGCTGGACCGACAACACCGCACGGCCAATAGGCCGAGGGTTCAACTCGTCGAGACCTTTCCCCAGGGGCGGGTCCAAGTAGAGGTCCAAACACAAACTTTACAAGTCCCTGAAGCCTCTAAAAACACACAAACTGTAAGCAACTTTGTGGCTGGTAATATTAGTAATCATATTTCTGAGTGGCACAAAATTACTAGTGACCAAGAAATTATAAAAATAGTTAGGGGTGTTCACATTCCCTTTACACAAATTCCTGTACAAAGTATAATACCTTTTCCATATAACATTCAACCAGTTGAACGAGAGGCACTAACTAAACAGGTACATAAATTCTTTGAGAAAGGAATTATACAAAAAGTGACACACTGTTCAGGACAGTTTATTTCAAACATTTTCTCGAGACCGAAGCCTAATGGTGATGTTCGAATGATCCTGGATTTAACAATCCTTAATAAAAGGGTGGAATATCGACATTTTAAAATGTTCTCTCTAGATACGGCACGAGATCTGATTACACCAGATGCGTGGATGGCTAGTGTTGATTTACAGGATGCATATTATACGCTTCCCATAATGGAACAATACCGAAAATTTCTTCGATTTATTTGGGATAACCAACTCTATGAGTTTACCTGCATGCCGAATGGCTTAGCTTGTGCGCCACGTTTATTTACTAAATTGCTTAAACCTGTTTTCTCGGTAATGGCGAGGAAGGGTCACATAATGTTTCCATACATAGATGATTCTTTTATTATAGCATCAACACAAATTGGTTGTGTGAATGCAGTTTTGGATTTATGTGCATTACTCACTAAATTGGGGTTTTATGTACATCAACAAAAGTCAGTGTTTAAACCAACAAAACAACTCAAATGTTTAGGGTTTATTCTGGATACACAGTCCCTTACAGTGTCGATAACAGAACAAAAACTAATTAAGTTTATGACTACAGCGACTCAGCTTATTAAGTTATCAAAGCCAAAAATTAGACAGGTTGCTGTTCTTATTGGCATAATGACATCATATGCACCTGCTGTGTTATATGGGAAGGCCCATATTAAGTCGCTAGAAATAGATAAAAATTTAGCGTTAACACGAACTAAAGGCAATTTTGAGCGAAAGATGTTTATTTCGCAAGAAGGGTTACAGGATATTGGATGGTGGATGCAACATATAGCAAGTTCACCAAATCCAATCCGCATGGCGGAACCTAATACAGTAATTACTACTGATGCTTCGTTAGAAGGTTGGGGAGCTCATCGAGATGGGGTCACAACAGGAGGTAGATGGCTTGATGATGAAAAATCAGACTATATTAATGCACTAGAATTGCGTGCTATTTATCTGGGCTTACGTAGTTTAGTAAAGATAAATAAATCACAGGTTAGAATACTAACTGATAATACTACTGCCATGGCATATATTCGTAACATGGGTGGAACCAAATCAAAGTCTTGCAATCAGTTATCTAAACTGATTTGGAACTGGGCACAGGCTCAACAAGTCTGGCTGACTGTAGCGCATATTCCAGGGTCACAAAATACACTTGCAGATTATAAAAGTAGAAATTTCCATGACCATTTAGAGTGGTCTCTCTCTACACCTTTGTTTAACTTCGTTTGTGAAAAATGGGGTACACCTGAAGTTGACTTATTTGCATCACGAAATAATAACAAGTTACCCTGTTATGTTTCTTGGCATCCTGAACCGGATGCTTGGAAAGTAGATGCGTTTGCTATTACTTGGGAAAATAATTATTTTTATATTTTCCCACCATTTAGCATTATCAGCCGAGTAGTGAGAAAAATCGGCTTGGAAGGGACACATGCGATACTGGTGGTGCCCGATTGGGACACGCAACCTTGGCTGCCAGCAGTTTCACAACTGGCAAAAGATCGTATACGATTCCCAAGAAAACTCGGGAATCTGACGCACCACGGACCGCTAGTGGTTCACGGCGACGTGTCAACGACGCCCCTATTGGCATTCCTTTTCTAAGGAAGCAGCTACAGCAATTTGGATTGGACAGAATTACTGAGGATAGGATAGTATCGGATGCCTGGAGGCCAGGAACTGTCAAAATGTATACAACCTATTTAAAGAAATGGGGTGTACATTGTTTGTTAATGAAAGTTAAGCCAACAAATCCAAAGATTTCACAAGTAGCTCGGTTTCTTCGTTCTCTAGAGGATGAAGGACTTTCCTTTGGATCGATTAATGCGGCGAGGTGTGCGTTATCAATTATATTACCTAGAATTGATGGCGAAACAGTTGGAAAACATTATGTTATTTGTTATTTACTTCGTTCAATTTATCAAAGGAATCCTCCAAAACCAAAGTATAGTCGGTTTTGGGATGTTTCTATAGTATTTAAGTTGTTTCAGGCTTGGCCTCACAACTCGTGGTTAGATATAAAACAGTTAGGTTTTAAGGTCGCGGTCCTGTTATTGTTAGTAACCGGACACAGAGGACAGACGATTGTTGCTTTATCCTTAACTGGATTAGAAATAGACAAGCAACAAGCTACGTTTGATTTAGAAAAATTGCTCAAATCGAACACGTTAGGTGACCCTTTATCAACGGTTCACTTAGACTGTTTTCCGAATGATCGGAAATTATGTGTTGTGTCGGCCATACGGGCTTATATATACAAGACAAAGGATTTACGTGCATCACAACAACTATTAGTGAGCTTTATAAAGCCACATAAGGCGATTTCACGAGACACACTTGCCAGATGGACAATTACGGTGTTGAAATTGGCTGGAGTGGATACGAGTAAATACTCTTCCCACTCAACTAGAGGAGCCATGGTCTCCAAGGCACGGGTGCTTGGTATTTCTGTGAAAAGAATACTAGCGCATGCAGGCTGGAAGACGGCTAAGTCGTTTGCAAAACATTATAATAAACGACTAGAAAAGCCTACCGGCGTTGCAAAGCGTCTTCTCGCCAACTAACAAGAATAGGTGAGAACAAAAATTTAGAATGTTATAATAATAAGAAAGAATGATATTAAGGATAAAAATGAATTATGTAAAGGTCTCCCTAGCCTGAGGCTAGCCTGAGGCTGTTTACCGAGGTAAAATAGTATAGTTATACGAGTCTTACCTTGGTACAGATGATGGATAACTGTTGTTTTACCGAGGTATAAGCCTCGGATAGATGTGGGCTAGGGCCCTCCCGCCACACCCTGCCACATCTATTCCGTTGGTGTACCTTTTCGGTAAAGTAATAGTATCCATTGTTTGAAAGTCATTTTTATCCTCAATAAGTAGGTTAAGATTGCTGGTACCGGACGTGCTTACCTCTCCCTAGCCCACATCTATCCGAGGCTTATACCTCGGTAAAACAACAGTTATCCATCATCTGTACCAAGGTAAGACTCGTATAACTATATATATATATATATATATATATATATACATACATGCGCTTGGTCACGTAGACCTGATCAGTAATAGAACATTTGCATTCCCCCCGATGCCATAAATTGGAATATTTTACATCCCTATAGCAGCGACAAGTTTAATTACCAGACGGGATGGCCGAATGAGTTGAGCATCCGTCTCCCCTTTTTGTAGATCGTGAAGTTTGAACCCATTGGTTAGAACCCTGCTCGAGTCAAACAAATGACTTAAAAATTGACACTTGTTGCTTCCTAGCCTGGTGCTCGGCATAAATAGGATATGGCAAGGACTGCTTGGTTCAGTGTCAGGATAAGATGACTGAGTGGGATATCAGGTCATGGTGCTGGTGGCCTAGTCTCCCAGTGGGGCAGCACTATAAAGTCACCATAGGTATGCACTGTCACAAGTCGGTGCCCATTCTGATATGACCTTAGATGTTGTCAGGACGTAAAACTCCAACTACCAACCAACCAGTATCAATTCGGAATGTCTTTGGTGGCTTGACTTCACTAGAAAGAAAAGTTGGGAAGTTTAAAAAAAGAAAGTCTCATGAGGGGTGAATTTAGTTCAATCGGCTTCACTCAGATGCTGAGAGCTGGGACCCAGCCTCTTTCTGAGCATTGGATTCAAACAGACATGGCTTCGACATGGCTCCTGTCCATCATACCCGGCCACTCCGCCATTCACTCGCAGCATCCGGGCATTCAGGGCCTGTCAGAGGCAACGCATCCGGTCTGATAGCGCGCTTAAGTGCACAGCGACGTCTACCGGCTCCTTTCCCTTTCCCTTTTATCCCGCCTCCCTCCTCCTGCACTCACACACACACATACGCACACACACACACCCTGCAGCGACGTCTACTGCCTCACGTCCCGTTACTCCCACACACGCACACACACATACACATACACACCCTACAGCGACGCCTACTGCCTCACATCCTGTTAGTCCCACACACGCGCACACACACATACACATACGCACCCTACAGCGACACCTACTGCCTCACATCCTGTTAGTCCCACACACGTGCACACACACATACACATAGGCACCCTACAGTGACACCTACTGCCTCACATCCCGTTAGTCCCATACACGCGCACACACACATACATATATGCACCCTACAGTGACACCTACTGCCTCACATCCCATTAGTCCCACGCACACACACACATACACACACACACACATACACATACGCACCCTACAGCGACGCCTACTGCCTCACATCCTGTTAGTCCCACACATGCGCACACACACATACACATAGGCACCCTACAGCGACGTCTACTGCCTCACGTCCTGTTACTCCCACAAACGCACACACACACACACACATACACATATGCAACCTACAGAGATGCCTACTGCCTCACATCCCGTTACTCCCACACACGCACACACACACACACACACATATGCACCCTACAGCGACGTCTACAGCCTCATGTCCCCTTACACACACACATACACACACCCTACAGCAACATCTACTGCCTCACGTACCCTTACTCCCACACATACACACATACACATCCGCACCCTACAGCACCGTCTTCTGCCTCATGTCCCCTTACTCCCCCCCCCCCCCCACACACATACACACCCTACAGTGACTTCTACTGCCTCATGCCCCCTTACTCCCACACACACACACACACACACACACCATACAGCGATTTTTACTGCCTCACGTCCGCTTACTCCCACACACGTATATACACATACGCACCCTACAGCGATGTCTACTGCCTCACATCCTCTTACTCACAAACACACACATACACACCCTACAGCGACGTCTACTGCCTCACGTCCCCTTACTCACAAACACACACACATCCACACCCTACAGCGACGTCTCCTGCCTCACGTCCCCTTACTCACAAACACACACATACACACCCTACAGCGATGTCTACTGCCTCACGTCCTCTTACTCACAAACACACACATACACACACACATACACACCCTACAGCGACGTCTACTGCCTCACGTCCCCTTACTCACAAACACACACATACACACACATACACACCCTACAGCGACGTCTACTGCCTCACGTCCCCTTACTCACAAACACACACACATACACACCCTACAGCGACGTCTACTGCCTCACATCCCCTTACTCACAAACACACAGATACACACACATACACACCCTACAGCGACGTGTACTGCCTCACGTCCCCTTACTCACAAACACACACACATACACACCCTACAGCGACGTCTACTGCCTCACGTCCCCTTACTCACAAACACACACATACACACACACATACACACCCTACAGCGACGTCTACTGCCTCATGTCCCCTTACTCACAAACACACACATACACACACACATACGCACCCTACAGCGACGTCTACTGCCTCACGTCCCCTTACTCACAAACACACACACATACACACCCTACAGCGACGTCTACTGCCTCACGTCCCCTTACTCACAAACACACACATACACACCCTACAGCGATGTCTACTGCCTCACATCCCCTTACTCACAAACACACACATACACACACACATACACACCCTACAGCGACGTCTACTGCCTCACGTCCCCTTACTCACAAACACACACATACGCACCCTACAGCGACGTCTACTACATCCTGTGGTGGCCAAATGGGTAGAGCGCAGGCTTCCCGTACGGAAGGTCATGAGTTCGATTCACAGTTGAGTCAAACCAATGACTTTCAAAATTGATACTTGTCTCTTTCTAGCCAGATGCTTGGCATTATTAGGATAAGACAAGGACTGCTTAGCTCAATGTGAGGATAATGTGACTGAGTGGGATATCAGGTCATGGTGCCAGCAACCTGGTCTCCCAATGGGGCAGCACCATAAAGTCACCATGAGTGCAAACTGCCACAAGTAGGTAGCCCTCCTGATATGACCTTAAATGTTGCCTGATATGACCTTAAATGTTGACCTTAAATGTTGCCAACAACCAATCAGCCAATCAACCAACAATACCAACATTCACTCAAATTATCACCCCACCACCACAACCCATGCAGCTGAAATTGAAAAACATTACCATTTTCCTGCCGGGCACACAAAACCAATAGTATCCACGCTGTGCTACATCTCACTGCGCCTTGCAGATTGTGTAAATTAACAATAACAGCATAATAAGTCTCTAATGCCCCAGTCACACTACAGCTTACCACCACTTTGCGACCTCCTTAGACCAAAGAACCCACACTCACCAGGGACGTCCTTGCGACCAAAACAATGATTGCCCATGTCTGGGAGTCACTGGTGAGTGTGGGTTCTCTGGTCTAAGGTGGTCGCAAAGTGGTCGCAAGCTGTAGTGTGGCTGCGGTATTATGGTAACACAACCTCAGTTGGTGAAACAGAAATGTATCTTTCATGATGCACACCACTTTTCAAAGATGATTTTTCACAATGTTTTATGATTTTGTTTTTCATTTTTTAAAGAATAACTGACATTCAGTCAAAGAACAGTGACCTGCGCTACTCAAAGGGGTGACTCTGGTAAATATGTGTGGGGGTTTTACATCCTAGCAACGTCTGAGGTCACATCAGCTGCCAAGAGGAAGCGTGTGTCACATTTGTGCGCGCGTTGCTGGGGTGGCGCCGAGTGGTTGTCGCGTTGCCATGGAGACAGTGGAGCATTCACTTCCTGACTTAGTGAGCTGCCAGCCCAACTTGTCTCCATGACAACTCGGGTTGGAGGCTGGCTTACTGGTCGCCGCGTGATGCTCTGGGTGACTGAGACAAATGCCTTGTGGGTGCATTCTAAGAGCAGACGGCTAATTGCAGAATAGAATGTATCAATTACTGCTACTTTTCGGCCTCTTAGCCCCCAGTGGAGAGAAATGGCGCTTAAAACTGCATAGTCCGATGACGCATCAAATTTGGAAAATTAAAATAATTATCTAGATTTGATTCTATATATATAATTTAGATACTGAAGGCCCAGTCAGACCTCACCGGATTGAGGAACCGGACAGAAACCGGACACTGTCCGGTGAAATACGGCAATGTACAGTTTATATACAGTTGGCGTCCGACGTGTCCGTTATCTGTCCGGTGTGTACGGTGGCAAGTGTTGAACATGCACAAAACTTGTACCGGACACCACCAGACTGACGTGTATGGTTGGTGTCCATTTTAAGTCCGTTGTGTCCAGTACATGTCCGGTACCCATCCGTTACCTCTCCGGTTTGCTTCCTGCAGAGTCCGTTGATGGTGTTGGGGGAATTCGGTCCAGGGGGCTGGACACACCACTCACCACACACCACACATCACACACCACACATCACTCACCACACACCACTCACCACACACCACACACCACACACCACACATCACTCACCACACACCACACACCACACACCACACACTGACAGTCCGGTGGCTATTCGTAATAATATTAATAATGTCGAGCACCTGGCTTGGAAATGACAAGTATACATTTTTAAGTCATTTGTATGACTTGACCAGGGTTCAAACCCATAGGTTCGAATCCCACGACCTACCAACACGGGAGGGGGACGCTCAACTCATTCGGCCATCCCGTCGGGACTGGTGCCCTAATAAGTGCACCAGTATCTAAGTTGGATATGTAGGATAAAATCTAGGTAAGTGTTTTGGTTTAGAAAATAGTAAGCGCTCATCAGATTATGTTGGTTTTTTTTTTGTAAAGGGAGGAATTTAGCAGATGTATGTTACAATAGCTTTTTGTCACCGAACACCCAGAACCAGCTGTCTCTATCTCTCTCTCTGTCTCACTCACAGACACAGACACACACAGACACACACATAGACACAGACACACGCAGATATACACAGACACAAACAGACACACACACCGACACACACACCAACACACACAGACGCACACCCCCCCACACGCACACACACAGACACACCCACCCACAGACACACACAGACAGACACACAGACACACACAGACCCACACACAGACACACACACACGTGACCACCGACACACACACACGTGACCACCGACACACACACGTGACCACCGACACACACACACGTGACCACCGACACACACACGTGACCACCGATACACACACACGTGACCACCGACACACACAGGCCCTGTGATCTTCAAAGCAGGTGGCTGTAGCTTACACAGTTACAAGGGCCGAGGGAGATTTTCATCAAAGCTAGAGTAAGAAGAGGAAAAGACTATGTTAAAGATGGATATCTTCAAAGGTTTCACTCACGGGAAGGCATCCTGGCATTTTGGACAACCGATGATTATCTGTATATATAGAAGACCCGGGAACCAGTCGGGGAAGAAAAGTGACGAGCATGCGCAATGATCGGCACTGTTAGGATTTAAAAAAAAAAAAAAAATTAATTAACAATTATTTTTTTGCGTCCTGGCAATATCTAAGGTCATATCAGGTCGGGTACCGACTTGTGACAATGCAAACTCATGGTGAATGTATAGT
The DNA here is from genome assembly GCA_030323885.1 of Branchipolynoe longqiensis. Taxonomy (NCBI): domain Eukaryota; kingdom Metazoa; phylum Annelida; class Polychaeta; order Phyllodocida; family Polynoidae; genus Branchipolynoe; species Branchipolynoe longqiensis. The sequence goes on from CM059192.1 coordinate 51,300,460, forward strand.
GCTGCCCCACTGGTAGACCAGGCCACCAGCACCATGACCCGATATCCCACTCGGTCACATTATCCTGACACTGAGCTAACCAGTCCTTGCCCTATCCTAATAATGCCGATCGCCAGGCTAGGAAGTGACAAGTATAGATTTTTACGTCCTTGCTTTGACTCGACCAATGATTATCTGTGTGCATAGAAGACCCGGGAACCAGTCGTGAAGGAAAAGTGACGAGTATGCGCATACGCAGTGATCGGCACTGACAGGATGTCAGCCATGAACACTTATCTCCTGGAAGGTCACGTGGGTAGCGCGACCACTTCCCGTGTGGAAGGGCATGGGATCAATTCCAGTTGGAGTCAAACCGATGATTTTATTACTAAATGTATATTTTTCGATTACTTGGCCTGGCACTCAGCATCACTAGGTTTAGGAAATTGACAGCGGGACGAGGGAGACCAATCGCCTGCAATTAAAATGTCCTTTCCTTAATTCAGGAATTTTGTTTTAAAAGATGAAAATTTGTCAAGTTTTATTTCCCCAATTGAATAGAACGCTCATTTCAGGTCAAATTAAAGACATCTGCGTTAGACGTGATTGATTACACGTCACGGTCGAACAAATTCAGATTTATTCAGCAAAAATAACAAGAATCACTTCATATTGTAAAAATATACGGATTTTCGGTTAAGAATTATATATTGGCAGAGAGAATTATTATTCTTGGATACTGGAGTGGGACTGATATTATGTAATCTAAAGGTAACTAAAGTCAACAGAAGTCCACTCCCATTGTACATGATACTGAGTGAGGTAAACTATGTGTTATCTACTAAGAGTAGAGTTGATGGAAATGTACATGATGTTGAATAGAGTAAACTATCTGTTATATATGATGTTTGGAGTTAATGAAAAGAGTTCCTTTGTAAGAAACAGTACATGATGGTTGAAATGTTCTCTTGGTGTTCATAAAGAATACAAAAGAGGAAAAGAATGATTTTACTATATACAAATCTGTAACTGTTGCAACATCCTGTCCACCCAAGACCACCGACTGACCCACCAGCCTCATTAGCATATGTATAGAGTGCACCACCTGCAGATGGCTTGAGTGACAGCCCCTAATGGGGTGGTCACCCACCCAGTCTGTGGGGAGGTGTCTCATTGGCTGGTTGGGGAATGTCTGGTCACCTGACTCCCTTGGCCTATCCTGACCCACACACTAGTCTCAGCTAATTAATTATTCATGAGTTTGCTTCAGACACACTGAAGGAGAATCACTCTCATCCTGGCTCTTGAGTGAGACAGACCAACTTCTGAGCAGGACCCCAGACACTCTGTCTGATGCTATCAAAATTCAGCTATTCTAATTGAGTGTATCCACAGCCATAGGACTCCTGTCCCATGGGTTGTGGGCACTGGTTCAACATACAGGCTAAAGTGACTATGAGACATAGTGTGGGCAGTATAGGAGGAGTACAGGTGCTAGGTCACATGTAAGGGGGATGACAGGAGTTGCTGCCAATAAAGCACAACTTATTCACTGTTCATCCTTGTGACTAGTTTTCCTTCCTCTTTCTAGACATGGTTAAATTGATCAGGCTAATTGCATCACAGGTGAAATGAAGGGGGAGAGTATTGTAATCACATAGGGTTCTCACAGCGGCAGAGACCCGTGTTTTTATAATATGAAAGTAATTAATAAATATATTATTTATTGTTTTTTGGGGGAGGGGCGGTTTAAAGTTGGACAAATCAGCTTTTGATTAAAGTTGCATAGTCCGATGGTTTTGAGTTTCTGTCATTTTCTGAGATTATTAGGTTTGATCATTATAATCTACCTAACTTTAGTTTGAGGTAACTTATATTTTAAATGGCTAACTTCGTAGATATTTGAAGCGCAAACATGCACCATTAATGTTGGCAAGCTTCCCAGAACTGTGACACCATAAGCTTCTGCAGTAACAGGTTCTATTAAATTGGCTCCGTGTTCCATTCTATGTGGCGTCAAATGTTTGATAAGTGCACCCGTATCTAAATTAGATGTGTCAAATCAAATCTAAATCAGTGTTTTGGATTTGAAGATTTGAAGTTTTCATTGGACTATTCAGTGTTAACCAAAATAACCAAAATAACTTCATATGAAAGGATTTAATACAAATATTTATTAAATATACAAATTTGCTTCAAAGATTTGAGAAAACCTGCGCAGTTAGCAATTAAACTGCCCGGCGGGAGTTCCTTCTAATTTATTTATTTATATTTGTTTTGCACACGGCCTGCTGTGAAATTGGTGTATTCTGGGAGTTGTTGAAATACCCTTTGCGCTCACAGCCAGTGCCTTAACGAGCAGGCAGGTGACGGCAGGTATTGTGTGTGTGGCAGCCATCTCGTCTGCGCTGCGTCGTGTCGATAATGGCAAGCGCTAATTGAACCAGCCGCTGATCGTCAGTTCTAAGGCATTCTGGGTGAAGATTCACAAGGGTCCGTCGGGATGTGCCACCGCCTGTTCTGTACACTGATCGTGTGTAACCTTTAAAGATCTTCTCCGACATGTCCGGGCTTGGGTTGTACACAGTTTGCCTCGTACTCAGACGGTAAAGTCCCTAATAAAGTAGGTATCTAACTGTGGATATGGTAAAACCTCTTATAAAGTAGGTATATGTGGATATGGTAAAATCTCTAATAAAGTAGGTATTTACCTATCGATATGGTAAAGTATCTAACAAAGTTGGTATCTATGCATATGGTAAAACCTCTAATAAAGTAGGTATATATCTACGGATATGGTAAAACCTGTTTAAAAAAAAGTAGGTACCTACCTACTGATCTGGTAATGTCTCTAATAAAGTAGATATCTATGGATTTGGTATTGTATCTAATAAAGTAGGTATCTATGGATATGGAGAAATCTCCAATAAAGTAGGTATCTATCTATGGATATGGTAAAACCTCCAATAAAGTAGGTATCTACCTATAGATATAGTAATGTCTCTAATGAAGTAGGTATTTATCGATGGATATGGTAAAGCCTCAAATAATGTAGATACCTACTGACGGATATGGTAAACCCTCTAATAAGGCAATGGATATTGTAAGACCTCTAATAAAGTAGATATCTACCTACAGATATAAAGAAACCTCTAGCAAAGTAGGTATCTACTTATGGATATGGTTAAAAAAACACTCTAATGAAGTAGGTGTCTACCTGCGGATATGGTAAAGTCTAATAAAGTAGGGATCTATCTATGGTTATGGTAAAGCCTCTAACAAAGTAGGTATCTACTTGTGGATATGGTAAAGCCTCTCATAAAGTATCTAAATATGGATATGGTAAAACTTCTAATTAAGTAGGTATCTAGGTATGTATATGGTAATGGCTCTAATTAAGTAGGTATCTATGTATGTATATGGTAACGTCTCTAATTAAGTAGGTATCTATGTATGTATATGGTAATGCCTCTAATAAAGTAGGTATCTACGTAGGTATATGGTAAAGCCTCTACTTAAATAGATATCTACCTCTGGATATGGTAAAATCTCAAGTGAAGGAGATATCTACTTACTACAGGTACGGTAAAAATGTATATGGCGAAATTGGTAATAAAGTAGGTATCTCCCTGAGGTTATGGTAGCACCTTAAATAAAGCAGGTATCCTCTTGAGGGTATGGTAGAAACCTCAATTAAAGCAAGTTTCTCTCTAAGGGTATGGTAACACCTTAAATAAAGTAGGTATCTCACCTTCCACACCACACGGTCCAAGACCACTATTCTCTGGATGCTGGTTTTAATCCGTCCCTCTCATCGAATCTGTATATTTATTTGTTGATTGGTTGATTGTTGGAGTTTTATGTCCTGGCAACATCTAAGGTCATATCTGGACGGGTACCGACTTGTGTCAGTGCGCACTCATGGCAACTTTATAGTGCTGCCCCACTGGTAAATTAGGCTGCTAGTATCATGACCAGATATCCCACACAGTCACAATATCCTGACACTGAGATAACCAGTCCTTGCCATATCCCATTAATCCCGATCGCCTGGCTAGGAAATGATAAGTATCAATTTTAAAGTCATCGATTTGACTCGACCGGGAACCGAACCTGGATATTTGTTATATGAGACTTTCGATTACAGAGTGAGGAATGTATTGAATTAATCCCATCTCCCTCAACTGTAATTCAATACACGTAAGGAACCTGGATAAACTAAAGCTTAGGATGCTTGGCCCAGGATGGCAGAAATGTGTGTTCGAATACCTCTCTTGACATGATTTTCCCATTTGTTGTGGTCAACCGCTACAAAATATATGCTGTATAAGAATTCGATGAGTTTCATAACCCAGAATATCCCTCCTTTCCCTCATCACTCACTCATCTCCATGGACTGAGAGAGGCTGTCATAGTCATCTACTGCTCCAACCTCCGCAACCCCAGCTCCAATAGTGGCGCCACCACCCCTGCACACTAACCACTGCTCACTGTAAAACTGTATACTGTAAAAACTTGTGTCTTCGGCAATTCTACAGATAAGTCAAAGTCAATTTTTTGCTATATATAGTCACTAATTCTAACGAAAAGGTAGGAAATGATAGCGAAAAGAAGGTGAAGCAAGCGATAGCGAAAAGGTAGGAAATATGATGCGCATATAAAGCCTCTCTCACACATGACCGGATTGAGCAACGGACAGAATTGTCTAGTCCGGTGGTGATAAGTATCAAAATGTGTCAAAATGTTGCACTATCTAGTCAATGGCCTCTGGACGAACGGACATGAAACGGACATGAAACGGACATGAAACGGACATGAACGGATAGCCAATGGACGAAACAAACTCAAACCGGACCAGAACCGTAGACGGCAGTCCGGCGGCATCCCTTCCTAGTTTTGTGCATGTTCAAAACTTGTACGGACACAAAACGGACATTGTTCACAGAGGAGTGGAGTTGGCTCAGTTGATAACCCTCGACCGAAGGACATCCTAAGCAGCTCGGGGATGACGTGCTTTTCCTGACGTCAGATCTCGTGAGATCGTGACGTCATTGATACAGTGAGGGCTGACAGTGGTAATCGGATTGGGGACGAGTGTGGCGGATTAATCATGGATTCACGAGGCCTGCTTACCGCCTATATTAGGTCCCTCCGCGCACTGAGCTGTCAAAATGTAGTTCCCCATCTTGTGCTGCTTTTACATTCTGGCCCCACATGTGTGTGTGTGCCTTCGGGCTGCACGGGCGTATTTTCATTTTGACGCCATGCCCACCGCTGACTGCACCGATTGCCCGACCATAGACTGTCGGCTGGCAACTTGTTAGCTTTTAAATCTGGTCTGTTTAAAAAAAAAAAAAAATTCCATAGTTGTTTTTGTGGTTTTTTTTGGGGGTGGAGGGTTGCTTTCGTTGGTTAGTTTGGCATCAGGGACCACGGTTGGTTGGTTCTTGGAGTTTTGATTCTTGGCAACATCTAAAGTCATATCAGGACGGGTACCGACTTGTGACAGTGCGCACTCATTGTGGCTTTATAGTGCTGCTTCACTAGGGGACCGGGCCACCATCACCATGCCCTGCTATTCCACTCAGTCACATTATCCTGACACTGAGCCAACCGGTTATATCAGCCCCATATACTTCCCTGCTAAACCTGCCAAGACGCGACTGTCGGCTGCAACAAGAATAATCGGACAAAGTCTGGTCCATTCGGTGCAGTTAGAGCCGGCCAGTTAGATTTGACAGGCGTGCATCTGGGGAGAGCGTGTGTTGGGGAGGGGCGTGTTAGGGGCGGTGTTAGGGGGCGGTTGTCTGTCTGAATCCCAAATATTACCACAATGCGTGTGACTCTCGAAGATTCTGTTTCCGACAGTGGTGCCTGGGGTAGTGACGTGGTGATGGTGGTTTGTGGTGGTTGGTGTTGGTGTAAGGGGGGAGTGGGAAGGGTGGGATTGGGAGGGAAGGGGGAGTGGGGGTGGGAGGGAAGGGGGAGTGGGGGTGGGAGGGAAGGGTGAGTGGGGGTGGGAGGGAGGGAGGGGGAGTGGAGTGGGTGCATAATAGAATGGCTGATATGGTTTTTGGCCAAGAGCAATCCTGCAGTTCGAAGGTAATGCTATTTTCAAAATGATTTCGGGCCCGCTCCCCCTAGCGGTGAGATTCGACGCATAGACCTACGGGCCGGCGGTTTGTTTGTTTGTTGTTGTTGTTTTATGTCCTAGCAAAATCTAAGGTCATATCAGGACGGGTACCAACTTGTGACATTACGCACTCATGGTGACTTTATAGTGCTGCCCCACTGGGAGACCAGGCCACCACCACCATGACCTGATATCCCACTCAGTCACATTATCCTGACACTTAGCCAACCAGTCCTTGCCCTATCCTAATAATGCCAAACGCCAGGCTAGGAAGCAACAAGTATCAATTTTTAAGTCATTGGTTTGACTCGACCAGAGTTCGAACCCACTACCCCACGATCTACCAACACGGGAGACGGACGCTCTAACTCATTCGGCCATCCCGTCTGGTCTACAGGCCGACGGACCGCAGCATTCAATCCACCCATGCAGATGTGTGGGTCTGGGCATGCGCAATGAGAGCCACGCTGTGATTGGCTGGCTCGGGGTACCAGTCGGAGATGGCCGAACGAGGAGAACGCTCACATCCCGGCCGAGGTGAGTTATGGCAAGGAGTTAAAGTTGCATCGTCCGATGGTTTTTTGTTGTTGTCATTTTCCGATGTAAATATATTAGGTTGGTGATTATAATTTACCTTACTTTAGTTTGAAGTAATTTCGATTTTAAATACCTAATTTAATGGAATACTGAGGCAGAACCTGTTACTGCAGAAGCCTATGGTGTCAAGAGTTTTGGGCATGCTTGCCAAGATATAATTGCGCATGGTTGCACTTGAAATATCTCACACGTTTTCTGTTCTTTCATTCGCCACAAGTTCACATATAATATATATATGGATAGTGATAAACCCTTTATCACGTGTAACAATGCCTGTAGTGTGGCCGAATGGGTAGAGCGCAGGCCTCGCATGCGGAAGGTCGGGAGTGGAACCGAGTCAAACCAATGACTTACAAAATGTATACTTGTCACTTCCTAGCCAGGCGCTCAGCATTAATAGGATAGGGCAAGGACTGGTTAGCTCAGTGTCAGGATAATGTGACTAAGTGGGATATCGCATCATGGTGCTGATGGCCTGATTTATCGGAGGACAGCAATATAAAGTCACCATGAGTGTGCACTGTCACAAGTCGGTAGCCATCCTGATATGACCTTAGATGTTGCTAGGGCGTAAAACAACAAACAAACACGCAAGTGGGTCACCCAAAAACAAAGTGCTTTAGTTCCAGTTTATAATCAATGTGCACTAACTTCTGTCACCCTCATGATATAAAGATCGTCTTACTTATTTACTACATTCCCAAAGCATTACTGCTTTGTCATTACTTGAGAATAACTTTTGTCATTACTTGGAAATTACAAGTTTTATAGTTAATTTTGGATTGATCTCACACTTCTAGTGATTTATATTCGATTTGCAACAAGAGAAGAGCTGGTTTCATTGGGCGGGCTAAAACAAAGATTTATCGACGCATTCCGGAAAGGAATCGGCCCTAAATTGTTGAGATTTGTATTGCATGGGGTAAACTCGGGCAAAAATATCCACTCAAGACGATGTTGTTGATAAAACCTAAGAAGTGTCCCCACTGTTGAAATATTCGGAGGCTGGGTATTATTTTTGCAAGAAGATTGCAATGTTGAATTGATGTCATGTTGTTTTTTGTGACTTATTGTTCCAACTCCATTGAAACAAAGCCAGCGGCCGCCACGCTTATCTCATCTAACTCGACACCAACTGTTCCTTAATTTTCTACTTAATTAATTAATCCGTTAAAAAGGCACACTGGCGCAATGGGTAAGGATTGGGGTGGGTCATACAGTGCAACATGGACGAGTAACTTTGACTCAGCCCACACTGCCATCTATGTTTGTCTTTGTTTGGTGTCACATTATCCTGATACTGAGTTACCCAGTCCTGGCCCTCTCCTACCCTAGTAATGCCGAGCGCCAGGCTAGGTAGCGATAATTATCCATTCTTAAGTCATTAGGTTGACTCGACCATGGTTTTAAATTTTAACCCAGTGGACATGAATCACATGACCTACCAAAATGGGAAGGCGGACGCTCAACTCATTCCGCCACCGCGTCTTGTTTTACCCACCAGAGGTCGCTTGTGGTAGTTGCGGAGAAAGTGTTGAAACCGGAAGTGCCGTCGCCCTATGGACTGTTATGGGTGGTTGGTTGTTGGAGTTTTACGTCCTGGCAACATCTAAGGTCATTTCTGTACGGGTACCGACTTGTGACAGTTCGCTGTTATGCCAACTTTATAGTGCTGCCCCACTGAGACAGCAAGGCATTGGCATCATGAGCTGATCTCCCACTCAGTCACATTATCCTGACACTGAGCCAACCAGTCCTTGCCCTATCCTAATAATGCTGAGCGCCATTGGTTTGACTCGACCATATTTTGAACCCCTGCGTTCGAATCCTATGGTCTACCAAAACGGGAGACCGACGCTCAACTCATTCGGCCATCCCGTAATACACTGGATAGAGATAGATAGATAAATATATGAATATATATATATATATATATAGAAAGAGACAGAGACAGAGACTAAGGGTAGTGGTAGGAGTGCGTGCCTCGGTCTGGGAAGAGTTAAGTTTGAAGGCAGCCTGCTGTAAATCGACATGTGCCTACTACTTCCACTAACTCTGACAGCGACGGGGTACCGCCACACAAGACGCACAGGACGCCTCTCACCCCTTTCCCTGCTCTCACACTCCCTTTCTTCCCCTGCTCCCCTCCTCCCCTTTTCCACTGCCCCCTCCCCCCCTCCTCCCCCTCCTCCCAAACCTCCCCCACCTCCCCCACCTCCCTCTCCTCCCCTCCTCCCACTCATCTCCCTCCTCTCCCTCTTCTCCCAACTCCCCCTCCTCTCCCTCCTCCCACTCCTCCCTACTCCCTTTTTTCTCTCCCCCCCCCACTCCCCTTTTCTCCTGCTCCCCTGCTCCCCCTGCTCCCCCACCTCTCCTCCTCCCCCCTTTCTCTCCCCCCTCCTCTCCATCTCTCCCTCCTCTCCCCTCTTCTCCTTCTTCTCCCTCCTCCCTCCCCCTCCCCCCTCCTCCCCTCCTCCCTACTCCCCTATTTCTCTCCTCCCCTCCTCCCGCTCCTCTCCCTCCTCTCCCTCCCTCCCCTTTTTCTCTCCTCCTCTCCCCCCCCTTCCCCTCCTCGCTCCTCTCCCTCCTCCCTCTTCTCTCTCTTCTTCCCTCTTCTTCTCCCTCTTCTACTTCTTCTCCCTCTTCTACCCCTTCTACCTCCTCTCCCTCCTCTCACTCCTTTCACTCCTTTCACTCCTGTCCCTCCTGTCACCTCTCTCCCTCTTCTCACCCCGCTCCCTCCTCTCACTCCTCACTCCTCTTCCTCCTCTTCCCCCCCTTCCCTTTCATACCTCCTCCCTCTCTTCACCTCCTATCTCCCCACCTTCCCCTCTTCCTCCCCGTGGTCCTCCTCCCCTCCTCCCCTCCTCCCCTCCTCCCCTCCTCCCCTCCTCCCCTCCTCCCCCCCGTACTATACCTTCCTTTCCCCTTCTCCCCTCCTGTCCTCCCGTCACCCCTTCATCCCGCCACCTCCCTTCCTCTCATCCCTTCATTCCTCCGCTTCCCTCCCCTGCCGACACTCTTGTCTTCTCCCATTTCCATTCCTTTACCACTCCGCCCCCCCATTACGTCCACCCCCCCCTTATCTCCCCCTCCTCTCCCCTCTCCCTCTCCCCCCTCCCTCACACCCCCTAAGCCCCTGCTTGGACTCCCTGATAGTGCAGAGGACGTGCAGGGACTTCAAATTCATGTGAACCACTCAGAATCTTTCAAACTCCCCCCCCCCCCCCTCCGCCTCTCGTCCATCTCGGCTGGTACCTCGTGGCTGATATATATGTGTGATGTATAACGTATTAGGCGAGTATTGAGATATGTAAGGGATATTACTTATTATTAATTTTGTTATACTCCTTAAAGTTGCATGGTCCGATGGTTTAGAATTTCTGTATATTAGATCGATCACTAGTATCTACTTTAAATTAGTTCAAGGTTGCTTTTATTTTAAATGGTAAACTTTTGAGATATTTTGAGTGCAAACATGGAACATTTGTTTTGGCAAGCTTGCCAAAACTCTGACACCATAGATTTCTGCAGTAACAGGTTCTGTTAAGTTGACTCAGTATTTATTGCCTTCTATGCAGGAAACAAATGCTTAATAAGTGCATCAGTATCTAAGTTAGATATGTAAAATCAAATCTAGATAATTGGTTTGGTTTTGAAAATTTGATATTTCATCGGACTATGCAGCTTTAAGCTAACACTGAAGCAACCAGGTGTGGCTCTGTTCTAATAATGCCAATCACCAGGTGATGTATTGACAAGTGCCAATTTTGTACAAGTTTTAAAGCTGCCTAGTCCTATAAAAGCATCAAATTTTCTAAACCAAAACACTCATCTAGATTTGATTCTACATATCCAACTTAGATACTGATGAACTTATTTAGCATTTGTTGCCACATAGAAGGGAATACTGAGGCAGTTTAATAGAAGCTGTTACTGTAGAAGCCTATGGTGTCAGAGTTTTGGCGTGCTTGCAAAAATTAATTTAGGATGCGTTACTTCAAATATCTCAAAACTTAGCCATTTAAAATATAAGTTACTTCCAACTAAAGTAAGATAGATTATAACGATCAACTTAAAATATTCATCTTAGAAAATGACAAAAGCTCAAAACCATCGGACTATGCAACTTTAAGTTTAATTGGGCCGGGGTACACTATCGTAGCCTGAAATTGCACGCTCTAACCACTTGTCTAATTCATATGGTTTAAACATGGAATGGAGGTCGGGTGAGAGGCGGGGGTACGGGTTCCAGGATATATACCAGGGAACATTTTGTTTTGACAATTTTGGTTAGCAACAATAATGCTAATCAATTTGGAAATTGATTAGCGATTGCTCATTTTGTGTGGCAATTCATTTTAAAGTTGCATGGTCCGATGAAATAAAAAAATTCAAAACCAAGACACTTATCAAGATTGTATTCTATATATCCAACTTAGATACTGGTGCATTGGCTAAGGATTTGTGACAGCAAATACAGTATAATCAATGAATTTATTACCCCATCCCCTTGGATACTTACTTTGCCACAGCCATAAAAGAAAGAACACCATTAACCAATTAGGTCAATCTCGTGGCCTCATTAGCCATCTGGGCCCGTATGCACCAATCGGAGTTAGGGCCTTAACCGTGGCTAAGGTATCCCCGCATGGCTAAATGTGAAAATTTGGTATGCACCAATCGGAGTTAGCGCTAACCGCCGACCGTAGCCTCGGCTAAGCTACCCTGATTTCAAGTCAGGTTTAACTGCTAGCCGGGACAGTTAGTGTGCGTTTGTGGGTCTCAATCTATTCAATGCGATCATATTTGACAGATTTACATACGGAATAAGTGAAATTTGGTCAAATTAACCCTAAATGTGAACCGATATTAACGCTGCTGCTGCAAAGGCGGCGATATTAATATTTTCGAATCGACGAATGTAAAGTAAACAAATCGCCGCCGCCGTAGTGACGTCGATATCCATATTGTCCAACGTCAAATAAACATGGTCGCCGCCGTATCGGCGGGAATATATTAGGCCCAAATCTATTAAATGCTGTCATATTTAACGGAATTACATATGCCATAAGTGAAATTTAATCAAATTAACCCTAAATTCGAACCAATATTAATGCCGCCGCCACATTGGCGGCGTTATTCATATCGTCGAGTGGAGGGAATTCCCAAATCTATAAATAAACTCACGGTCAGCTACCCGCCCCAGCTAAAACATTGGTGCATACCACTTTACCTTTTTCGCGGAGCCCCCCCCTACCCGGTGCTAGCTGACCGGAGCTAGCGCCTAGCTCCAGTTAAGCCTTGCACAACTTGGTGCATACGGCCCCAGTGGAAAATACCAGAATACCAGTCTACATTTGAATTAGGTCATCCTACATCACGTGGTCATCGCGAGATGTCAAGACATGTCATAGCTAGAGGACTTTTGGAAAGCTTGTCAAAAGTATTTTGGGTTCTTTCAGCTCAAATTGGTTCAAAATTTGACATTCTTCATCAAAATTACTCAAGTCTAATGGTTAGTAGGTTATAACGATCAATTTGGTATATTTTTTTGAAAAATAAAACAACAATTCAAACGCCATCGGACCATGCAACTGTAAGGCAAGTAAGATATAACAGGGAGCATTTTGTCTTTTGAAAATGTTGATTAGCAACGAGCGGCATATATGGTTCGCAAGTTTATGCGATGCATTTTATGCATTGCGTAGCGATCTACATAACTTGTATCGCGATTCGCGACACGATACCAAACAAACTGTTCTCTGCATATACACAGGTGAGTCCGGGAGGGACGCATGTTATTTGTGTGTGTGTGGGGGGGTGGGGGGGGGAGTGAAGAGGAATGGCTGAAGGATTAAGAGGTAGCCATGTTGTGTCTGCCTCCTGGGTGCAGTCAGTCACGTGGTGCACTGCTTCGGACGGGTAGGGGAACTGAGAACCGTTGGTATGAGGCCGGTGACAAATGTTATCAGCGACAAAGGTGGCGTGGGGTGTAATGGACAAGGCCCCGAGCCGCACCCAAGCCACCGGCCGTTTTCACCGACCATTTTCGCACCGGATCGGTTGTTTGGTTGTTGGAGTTTTACGTCCTGGCAACATCTGAGGTCATATCAGGTTCGTTTGTTGTTGTTTTACGTCCTAGCAATATCTAGGGTCATATCAGGACGGGTACTGACTTGTGGCAGTGTGCGCTCATGGCGACTTTATAGTGCTGTCCCACTGAGAGACCAGGCAGTCAGCACCATGACCTGATATCTCACCCAGTCACATTATCCTGACACTGAGCTAATATATAACTATTAACCTCACCCTGTCCCATTAATGCCGAACACCAAACCAGGCAGATAAAGGATTCACCCTGTACTCACATTACACGGGTGAACGACAACGTAGTCTAAATATGCGTGAAAATAGCTTTAGCATGGAACAGAAAGTGGAATCCCTAGCTCCAATATCAAATGGATGCCTATATTAGCACAGAATTGGTGAAATGGGAGAGAATGCAAAAAGACAAGATGGTGGCCATAGAACGCCATCGATTTCACATTTAAATTCTATTAAACTATATGTTTAATTATATTTTTCAACTCAAAGGTAGCAGGGAAATATTAAGATATATATAAAGAATAAGTATTGCTTTTTAGATTGTTGATTTAGGCTCTCATTTTATTTCCCCGCTTTTTCTACAGCTTTTATATAGGGTTGGTATTCACCTATGTACTGCGAGTACAGGGTGAATCTCTAAATCTACAAGTGAGGTAGCAACATGTAGCAATTTTGTATGTCATTGGTTTGATTCGGCCGGGATTCGAACTCCCGACTTTCCGCACAGGAAGCCTGCACTCTAGCGTTTCAGCGTCCGGGTCCGGTTTAGGAGTTGGTGATCGTTACTTGGTTGTGCCGCCCTCTAGCAGGGGGCAGGGCGATGGGCAAGGCGGGGGGTGGGGGGGGGGGGGGAGAGCGGGGGGCGGGACTCGTGAAGCAGACGACATTCAGAGCGTGATGCGGTAAGTTAGTGGGCGGGCGGCGCGTCTGCCGCCACTTTCCGCACGGTTGTTGCCGTACACCGATTGCCGCACGCTTGTTGCCGTACGCATGTTGCAGTATGTTGGTTTCCGCACGCTGGTTGCCGTATGCTGGTTTTCATATGCTGGTTTCCATACGGTGGTTGCCATATCCTGGTTTCAGTACGCTGGTTACCGCTGGTTTCCGTACGCTGATTTCTGTTCGCATGTTTCCTATGTCAGTTTCCGTACGCTGGTTGCGGTACGCCGGTTGCTGTACGCTGCCAATTTCTAGTCGAGTAAGCTCGGGGCACCAGCGGCAAGCAAGCCGTCACGTGACTTGCGTACGAGATATGGACGCGACGCACACGGCACCAGCAGGCAGTCGTGACGCTTCTTATTTTCTTATTTGTCATTTTCTTTCCTCCCCCTCCGTCTCCTTCTCTTCCTCCCTGCTCCCCTTTCTCCTCCCCCTACTCCCCCCCCCCCTCATCCCCTTCCTCCCCCTACCCCTCCCCTCCTCCTCCCCTCCTCCCCCATCTCCTCCCCCTCCTCCCCTGCCTTCCCTCCCTATCTCCCTCTCCTCCCCTCCTCTCCCCTCCTCCTCCCCTCCCTCTCCTCCCTCTCCCCCCTCTCCCCTCTCCTCCCCTCTCCCTCCTCCCCTCCCTCTTCCCCCTCCTCCCCTCCCTCTCCCCCTCCTCCCCTCCCTCTCCCCCCTCCCTCTCCCCCCTCCTCCCCCTCCCTCCCCCTCCTCCGCTCCTCCCCTCCTCCTCCCCTTCCTCCCTCCTCCTCCCTCCCCTGCCCTCCTCCCTCCTCCTCCTCCTCCTCCCTCCCCTGCCCTCCCCCCCTGCCCATCCCCTCCCCACCCCTATCACCCCCTCCTTCCTTCCTCCTCCCCCCCCACCCCCCTCCTTCCCTTCTCATTCTTCTTCTCGTTCTTCTTCTTTGTTAAACTAAGAACGCCCATACTCGCCCGCAACCCTCGCCACCCTCGCCACCGTTCGGTAGCAGACTGACCGTTTAGCCCGAAATAGCACTGCGAAAAACTAATGTCAAATCACTCCCTCCCCCCACACCCCATCACACACACATTTCTTGGTGTTGTTCCTGCGACTGGTTCTACATCATCCACACCACACCACACCACACCACACCACACCACACCACACCACACCACACCACTCCCTAATGTTATCGGCGTGTTCCAGTTTGTAATTCTTTTGTTCTTTAATTCATTCGCTTCGTTCGAGGATTCAAATATCCAGAGAGAATTCTCGGCGAAGTGAAGAAACTGAAGAGGTAGGTTGGATGGTTGGTTGTTGGAGTTTTACGTCCTGGCAACATTTAAGGTCATATCAGGATGGCTACCGACTTGTTACTATGGGGACTTTATAGTGCTGCCCCACTGGGAGGCCAGGCTGTCTAACTCACACTGTCCGTCTAAAGCTAAGATTCCTTATACGCGGTTTGCGGTATGCGGTATGCAGCATGCGTCATGTGGTATGCAAATGGGGGGATTCCTTCTACGCGGTAAGCGGCATGCGTCTCCCCACCACCACCACTACCATATGTTTCCTCTCCGCACCCCTGTGTGTGACCATTCCGTAATGATCAGTCACCTCTCCTAGTCTAAAACTAATGGACACGTGCGACTGAGGTTTCTATTCGCATACCGCATGCCGCATGCCGCACCGATCGCTACAGGGACCGATCGAGTTGCCACATTCGCATTTGCATACCGCATGTAAGGAATGTAGCCCATTGACTTCAAGGTGTTTCGATTTTTTGCCGCATTCGCATTCGCATACCACATGCCGCATGCCGCATGCCGTGTGTAAGGAATCTTAGCTTAACCCCTACTTCTTGGACCGGACGGGACGGCCGAATGAGCTAAGGCGACCTTCTCCCGTTTTGGTAGATCCCGTTTTGGTAGATCGTGGGATTCGAACCCTGGTCGAGTCAAACCAACAACTTAAAAACTGATCATTGTCACTTCATGGCCAGGCGCTCACATTATTAGGATATGGCAAGTACTGTTTGCACAGTGTCAGGATAATGTGACTGAGTGACATATCAGGTCATGGTGCTGGTGGCCTGATCGCCCAGTGGGGCAGCACTATAAAGTCCCCACAGTAACAAGCCGGTAGCCGTCCTGATATGACCTTAAATGAGTGCGTATTGTCACAAGTCGGTACCCGTCCTGATATGACGTTAGATGTTGCCAGGACGTAACACTTCAACAAGCAACCAAGCACCTATTCAGAATCCGAGACGGATCTATATATATATATATATATATATATATATATATATATATATATATTTTACCTCGGTAAACAGCCTCAGGCTAGCCTCAGGCTAGGGAGAGAGGTAAGCACGTCCGGTACCAGCAATTAGCATATACAACTCACGACTGGATAACGTGTCGTTGGGTTGCTCCGGCAAAATTAGTCTACATACAAGCAAATACGCAGTAAGTATAATAAAAACTGTGGTTAGCTTAATTATGATGCATTAGAGCATCATTATGGAAAGTTTAGACTTTCGTTGGTCCAATTTGGACGAGTTATTTGGTTATAAACAACCAAGGATAGAACACTCGAGTGGGTTTCTCGAAGGAACCAAACCGGTCATTAGCGGTTATGTCAACACCCGGGTCACCGTGTGACTATGGGTAGAGATGTGGGTTTCGCCCTATCTCATGTGGAAATTCTCTCGTACTCTAATAGAGAGTAATGTTGGAGATGCTCCTGGGTTTCTTTTATAGACTCCCCTAGACAAAACTTTTTCAGGCGTTTCTCCGAGTTTCGTAGCATTTTCTCCAACTTGTTGACGTAGTAGTCACAGGTGGGAGAAGTGTGCGGAACAGAGGGATGGGCGGGCCGATACACTGGTCCCGACCCCGCGTAAGGTTTGGGCTTGACCCACAACCCACGCACAAATTTAGCTTATTACGCCTGTGTTATAACGGTATAAACACGTTCTTTAACACCAATAGATGTCCAAATGAGTTTGAAACAACCATATTGTGACATATATATATACCGGGACTGACCAACATTTTTTGTTTCAGCTCCCGATGGCCACGAAGCGGAGTAAGCGCGGTGCAGCAGCAGCCGAGGGGCGTGTTCCGAGTGGAGTGGACGAGGAGTACGACTCCTCACCTGTGTTGTCGGCAGGGCCGTCGACACAGCCCCGGGCGCATATCCTCTCCGACCCGGACGAGGACGCAGTGCCTGATGTGCCTGCGCCTCCAGATTGGGAGGCTCGCTTTGCACGATTGGAAAGCCACATCTTGACTGCCAAATCGCCTGTGTCTCGGAAGCGGCGTAGGCCGAGTGTCCAAGAGGATTCGTTTGAGGATTTCTTGGACACAGACTCGGCGGTGGAGCTTAAGGCTCCTCCTCCTCCTTCTCCTAAACGGAGGAAGAAGAAGAAACAGGTGATTTCTTCGGGTGATGAATTCACCAAGGAGCGGGCAGAGTCTGGTTTGCGCAAAAAGCGGAAGACTAAGTCCAAAAAGAAGAAGAGGAAGAGGAAATATTCTTCTTCTGAGTCGTCCACTGAGTCTACTTCTACGGAATCAGACTCAGACACCATATATGAAGGGGTCTATGCGGACATTGGCACTAAAGTGGCTAAGAAGGTGGAGAAGCCAAAGGCTAAGCGGGTTAAAACCACTACGCTTATGCGCGAGACCGTGAATGGTCATTTTCGCACGTTCAAACCGGCGGAGGTTATCTCCAAGTTAGGAGATGAGTTAACAGGCATAAAGGGTGTTCCCAACTCCATCATTAAAGAAATGGATCGGGATGTCAATATGACGGATGACCGTAAGAAGTTTGAGGATGTGTTGCACACAGTGCATAAGGCAGTGTTGGCTACCCTAACAGCTATTGTTCCTGTGGCTAATAGGATGCAGAGTGAAAATAAGTTCTCGTCTTTGGCTAAGACAATGGACAAAGGCATTGCAGTGCTAGCGGCGGCAGGTAATTACCTGTCGTTTCGAAGATATGAAAATGTCTTCAAGTCAGTTTGCACAGATGCTGGCAAAGAAGTGGCTCGCTCTAAGAAGGTTACCGATAATGAGGGGAAGGAGTTTACGCTCTATCTTGCTCCAGAGCCGATTAAAGGGAAACCTTTAGATAATACCAAGATGTTTGGCGGTCAACTACAATACCTCTATAAAGAGGTAGAGACTGCAGCCAAGAGTGGCAAAAACATGGATGGCAAGAAGAAACAGGAAGTTCCTCGTTTCAAAAAGTCACGAGGGGATTTTCGTCCACGACGGTTCACCAGAGGAACCAGACCGAGTTCAAACTTCGGTCAAGGGTTTCGGGGCCGGGGCGCTCGCCCAGGCTGGACCGACAACACCGCACGGCCAATAGGTCGAGGGTTCAACTCGTCGAGACCTTTCCCCAGGGGCGGGTCCAAGTAGAGGTCCAAACACAAACTTTACAAGTCCCTGCAGCCTCTAAAAACACACAAACTGTAAGCAACTTTGTGGCTGGTAATATTAGTAATCATATTTCTGAGTGGCACAAAATTACTAGTGACCAAGAAATTATAGAAATAGTTAGGGGTGTTCAAATTCCTTTTACACAAATTCCTGTACAAAGTATAATACCTTTTCCATATAACATTCAACCAGTTGAACGAGACGCACTAACTAAACAGGTACATAAATTCTTTGAGAAAGGAATTATACAAAAAGTGACACACTGTTCAGGACAGTTTATTTCAAACATTTTCTCGAGACCGAAGCCTAATGGTGATGTTCGAATGATCCTGGATTTAACAATCCTTAATAAAAGGGTGGAATATCGACATTTTAAAATGTTCTCTCTAGATACGGCACGAGATCTGATTACACCAGATGCGTGGATGGCTAGTGTTGATTTACAGGATGCATATTATACGCTTCCCATAATGGAACAATACCGAAAATTTCTTCGATTTATTTGGGATAACCAACTCTATGAGTTTACCTGTATGCCGAATGGCTTAGCTTGTGCGCCACGTTTATTTACTAAATTGCTTAAACCTGTTTTCTCGGTAATGGCGAGGAAGGGTCATATAATGTTTCCATACATAGATGATTCTTTTATTATAGCATCAACACAAATTGGTTGTGTGAATGCAGTTTTGGATTTATGTGCATTACTCACTAAATTGGGGTTTTATGTACATCAACAAAAGTCAGTGTTTAAACCAACAAAACAACTCAAATGTTTAGGGTTTATTCTGGATACACAGTCCCTTACAGTGTCGATAACAGAACAAAAACTAATTAAGTTTATGACTACAGCGACTCAGCTTATTAAGTTATCAAAGCCAAAAATTAGACAGGTTGCTGTTCTTATTGGCATAATGACCTCATATGCACCTGCTGTGTTATATGGGAAGGCCCATATTAAGTCGCTAGAAATAGATAAAAATTTAGCGTTAACACGAACTAAAGGCAATTTTGAGCGAAAGATGTTTATTTCGCAAGAAGGGTTACAGGATATTGGATGGTGGATGCAACATATAGCAAGTTCACCAAATCCAATCCGCATGGCGGAACCTAATACAGTAATTACTACTGATGCTTCGTTAGAAGGTTGGGGAGCTCATCGAGATGGGGTCACAACAGGAGGTAGATGGCTTGATGATGAAAAATCAGACTATATTAATGCACTAGAATTGCGTGCTATTTATCTGGGCTTACGTAGTTTAGTAAAGATAAATAAATCACAGGTTAGAATACTAACTGATAATACTACTGCCATGGCATATATTCGTAACATGGGTGGAACCAAATCAAAGTCTTGCAATCAGTTATCTAAACTGATTTGGAACTGGGCACAGGCTCAACAAGTCTGGCTGACTGTAGCGCATATTCCAGGGTCACAAAATACACTTGCAGATTATAAAAGTAGAAATTTCCATGACCATTTAGAGTGGTCTCTCTCTACACATTTGTTTAACTTCGTTTGTGAAAAATGGGGTACACCTGAAGTTGACTTATTTGCATCACGAAATAATAACAAGTTACCCTGTTATGTTTCTTTGCATCCTGAACCGGATGCTTGGAAAGTAGATGCGTTTGCTATTACCTGGGAAAATAATTATTTTTATATTTTCCCACCATTTAGCATTATCAGCCGAGTAGTGAGAAAAATCGGCTTGGAAGGGACACATGCGATACTGGTGGTGCCCGATTGGGACACGCAACCTTGGCTGCCAGCAGTTTCACAACTGGCAAAAGATCGTATACGATTCCCAAGAAAACTCGGGAATCTGACGCACCACGGACCGCTAGTGGTTCACGGCGACGTGTCAACGACGCCCCTATTGGCATTCCTTTTCTAAGGAAGCAGCTACAGCAATTTGGATTGGACAGAATTACTGAGGATAGGATAGTATCGGATGCCTGGAGGCCAGGAACTGTCAAAATGTATACAACCTATTTAAAGAAATGGGGTGTACATTGTTTGTTAATGAAAGTTAAGCCAACAAATCCAAAGATTTCACAAGTAGCTCGGTTTCTTCGTTCTCTAGAGGATGAAGGACTTTCCTTTGGATCGATTAATGCGGCGAGGTGTGCGTTATCAATTATATTACCTAGAATTGATGGCGAAACAGTTGGAAAACATTATGTTATTTGTTATTTACTTCGTTCAATTTATCAAAGGAATCCTCCAAAACCAAAGTATAGTCGGTTTTGGGATGTTTCTATAGTATTTAAGTTGTTTCAGGCTTGGCCTCACAACTCGTGGTTAGATATAAAACAGTTAGGTTTTAAGGTCGCGGTCCTGTTATTGTTAGTAACCGGACACAGAGGACAGACGATTGTTGCTTTATCCTTAACTGGATTAGAAATAGACAAGCAACAAGCTACGTTTGATTTAGAAAAATTGCTTAAATCGAACACGTTAGGTGACCCTTTATCAACGGTTCACTTAGACTGTTTTCCGAATGATCGGAAATTATGTGTTGTGTCGGCCATACGGGCTTATATATACAAGACAAAGGATTTACGTGCATCACAACAACTATTAGTGAGCTTTATAAAGCCACATAAGGCGATTTCACGAGACACACTTGCCAGATGGACAATTACGGTGTTGAAATTGGCTGGAGTGGATACGAGTAAATACTCTTCCCACTCAACTAGAGGTGCCATGGTCTCCAAGGCACGGGTGCTTGGTATTTCTGTGAAAAGGAATACTAGCGCATGCAGGCTGGAAGACGGCTAAGTCGTTTGCAAACATTATAATAAACGACTAGAAAGCCTACCGGCGTTGCAAAGCGTCTCTCGCCAACTAACAAGAATAGGGAGAACAAAAATTTAGATGTTATATATAAGAAGAAAGATATATTAAGGATAAAAATAATTATGTAAAGGTCTCCCGCCTAGCCCTAGCCGAGCCTAGGCTGGTTTACCGAGGTAAATTAGTATAGTTATACGAGTCCTACCTTCTTACTGGTACAGATGATGGATAACTGTTGTTTTACCGAGGTATAAGCCTCGGATAGATGTGGGCGAGGGCCCTCCCGCCACACCCTGCCACATCTATTCCGTTGTTGTACCTTTTCGGTAAAGTAATAGTATCCATTGTTTGAAAGTCATTTTTATCCTCAATAAGTAGGTTAAGATTGCTGGTACCGGACGTGCTTACCTCTCCCTAGCCCACATCTATCCGAGGCTTATACCTCGGTAAAACAACAGTTATCCATCATCTGTACCAAGGTAAGACTCGTATAACTATACTATATATATATATATATATATATATATATATATATATATATAAA
>CM059192.1:51322473-51528858 GCA_030323885.1 Branchipolynoe longqiensis
TAAGTGAACAGCTCACTGAGAAGTGAGCATTTAAGTGAGCAGTTAAATGAGTAACTCAGTGAGCAGCTCAGTGAGCAGTTAAGTGAGCAGCTCAGTGAGCAGTTCAGTGAGCAGTTCAGTGAGCAGCTCAGTGAGCAGTTAAGTGAACAGCTCAGTGAGAAGTCAGCATTTAAGTGAGCAGTTAAATGAGCAGCTCAGTGAGCAACTCAGTGAGCAGTTAAGTGAGTAGTTCAGTGAGCAGTTAAGTGAGCAGCTCAGTGAGCAGTTAAGTGAAAAGCTCAGTGAGAAGCTCCGTGAGCAGCTCCGTGAGCAGTTAAGCGAGCAGTTAAGTGAGTATCTCCGTGAGCAGCTCAGTGAGCAACTCAGTGAGCAGCTCAGTGAACAGCTCAGTGAGAAGCTCCGTGAGCAGTTAAGTGAGTATTTCCGTGAGCAGCTTAGTGAGCAGCTCAGTGAGCAGTTAAGTGAGCAGTTAAATGAGCAGTTAAATGAGTAACTCAGTGAGCAGCTCAGTGAGCAGCTCAGTGAGCAGTTCAGTGAGCAGTTAAGTGAGCAGCTCAGTGAACAGTTAAGTGAATAGCTCAGTGAGAAGTGAGCATTTAAGTGAGCAGTTAAATGAGTAACTCAGTGAGCAGCTCAGTGAGCAGCTCAGTGAGCACTTAAATGAGCAACTCAGTGAGTAGCTCACTGAGCAGTTAAGTGAACAGCTCAGTGAGAAGTCAGCATTTAAGTGAGCAGTTAAGTGAGCAGCTCAGTGAGGAGCTCAGTGAGCAGTTAAGTGAGCAGTTAAGTGAGTATCTCCGTGAGCAGCTCAGTGAGCAACTCAGTGAGCAGCTCAGTGAGCAGCTCAGTGAGCAGCTCAGTGAGAAGCTCAGTGAGCAGTTAAGTGAGTATCTCCGTGAGCAGCTTAGTGAGCAGTTCAGTGAGCAGCTCAGTGAGCAGCTCAGTGAGCAGCTCAGTGAGCAGCTCAGTGAGCAGCTCAGTGAGCAGCTCAGTGAGCAGCTCAGTGAGTTATGAGCATAGTGAGACTCCGTGAGCAGCTCAGTGAGCAGCTCATGAGAAGCTCAGTGAGAAACTCAGTGAGCAGCTCAGTGACATATGAGCAGTCAGTGAGCAGTTACCAGTGAGCAGCTCAGTGAGCAGTTCAGTGAGCAGCTCAGTGAGCAGCTCAGTGAGCAGTTAAGTGAGCAGCTCAGTGAGCAGTTAAGTGAGCAGTTAAATGAGCAGTTAAATGAGTAACTCAGTGAGCAGCTCAGTGAGCAGCTCAGTGAGCAGTTCAGTGAGCAGTTCAGTGAGCAGTTCAGTGAGCAGTTAAGTGAGCAGCTCAGTGAACAGTTCAGTGAGCAGTTAAGTGAGCAGCTCAGTGAACAGTTAAGTGAATAGCTCAGTGAGAAGTCAGCATTTAAGTGAGCATTTAAGTGAGCAGTTAAATGCGCAGCTCAGTGAGCAGCTCAGTGAGCAACTCAGTGAGCAGTTAAGTGAGCAGCTCAGTGACAGTTAAGTGAAGCATTAAGTGAGCAGTTAAGTGAGCAGTTAAGTGAGCAGCTCAGTGAGCAGTTAAGTGAACAGCTCAGTGAGAAGCTCCGTGAGCAGTTAAGTGAGCAGTTAAGTGAGTATCTCCGTGAGCAGCTCAGTGAGCAGCTCAGTGAGCAGCTCAGTGAGCAGCTCAGTGAACAGCTCAGTGAGAAGCTCCGTGAGCAGCTCCGTGAGCAGTTAAGTGAGTATCTCCGTGAGCAGCTTAGTGAGCAGCTCAGTGAGCAGCTCAGTGAGCAGTTAAGTGAGCAGTTAAATGAGCAGTTAAATGAGTAACTCAGTGAGCAGCTCAGTGAGCAGCTCAGTGAGCAGTTCAGTGAGCAGCTCAGTGAACAGTTAAGTGAATAGCTCAGTGAGAAGTGAGCATTTAAGTGAGCAGTTAAATGAGTAACTCAGCGAGCAGCTCAGTGAACAGCTCAGTGAGCAGTTAAGTGATGAGCTCAGTGAGAAGCTCAGTGAGCAGTTAAGTGAGCAACTTAGGGAATAGCTCAGTGAGCAGTTAAGTGAACAGCTCACTGAGAAGTGAGCATTTAAGTGAGCAGTTAAATGAGTAACTCAGTGAGCAGCTCAGTGAGCAGTTAAGTGAGCAGCTCAGTGAGCAGTTCAGTGAGCAACTCAGTGAGTAGCTCACTGAGCAGTTAAGTGAACAGCTCAGTGAGAAGTCAGCATTTAAGTGAGCAGTTAAATGAGCAGCTCAGTGAGCAACTCAGTGAGCAGTTAAGTGAGTAGTTCAGTGAGCAGTTAAGTGAGCAGCTCAGTGAGCAGTTAAGTGAAAAGCTCAGTGAGAAGCTCAGTGAGCAGCTCCGTGAGCAGTTAAGTGAGCAGTTAAGTGAGTATCTCCGTGAGCAGCTCAGTGAGCAGCTCAGTGAGCAGCTCAGTGAGCAGCTCAGTGAACAGCTCAGTGAGAAGCTCCGTGAGCAGTTAAGTGAGTATTTCCGTGAGCAGCTTAGTGAGCAGCTCAGTGAGCAGCTCAGTGAGCAGTTAAGTGAGCAGTTAAGTGAGCAGTTAAGTGAGCAACTCAGTGAGCAGCTCAGTGAGCAGCTCAGTGAGCAGCTCAGTGAGCAGTTAAGTGAGCAGCTCAGTGAACAGTTAAGTGAGCTCATAGAAGTGAGCATTTAAGTGAGCAGTTAAATGAGTAACTCAGTGAGCAGCTCAGTGAGCAGCTCAGTGAGCACTTAAATGAGCAACTCAGTGAGTAGCTCACTGAGCAGTTAAGTGAACAGCTCAGTGAGAAGTCAGCATTTAAGTGAGCAGTTAAATGAGCAGCTCAGTGAGCAGCTCAGTGAGCAACTCAGTGAGCAGTTAAGTGAGTAGTTCAGTGAGCAGTTAAGTGAGCAGCTCAGTGAGCAGTTAAGTGAAAAGCTCAGTGAGAAGCTCCGTGAGCAGCTAAGTGAGCAGTTAAGTGAGTATCTCCGTGAGCAGCTCAGTGAGCAGCTCATTGAGCAACTCAGTGAGCAGCTCAGTGAGCAGCTCAGTGAACAGCTCAGTGAGAAGCTCCGTGAGCAGTTAAGACTGAGACTAGGACAGTCAGTGACAGCTCATGAGTGAGCAGTTAAGTGAGTACTCAGTGAGCAGCTCAGTGAGCAGCTCATGAGCCTCAGTGAGCAACTCAGTGAGCAGCTCAGTGAGAAGCTCCGTGAGCAGTTAAGTGAGCATTTCCGTGAGCAGTTAAGTGAGCATATCAGTCAGCAGGTCAGTGAGCAGTTAAGTGAGCAGCTCAGTGAGCAGTTAAATGAGCAGTTAAATGAGTAACTTAGTGAGCAGTTCAGTGAGCAGCTCAGTGAGCAGGTCAGTGAGCAGTTCAGTGAGCAGTTAAGTGAGCAGCTCAGTGAGCAACTCAGTGAGCAGTTAAGTGAGCAGCTCAGTGAACAGTTAAGTGAATAGCTCAGTGAGAAGTCAGCATTTAAGTGAGCATTTAAGTGAGCAGTTAAATGAGCAGCTCAGTGAGCAGCTCAGTGAGCAGCTCAGTGAGCAGTTAAGTGAGTAGTTCAGTGAGCAGCTCAGTGAGCAGTTAAGTGAACAGCTCAGTGAGAAGCTCCGTGAGCAGTTAAGTGAGCAGTTAAGTGAGTATCTTCGTGAGCAGCTCAGTGAGCAACTCAGTGAGCAGCTCAGTGAGCAGTTCCGTGAGCAGCTCAGTGAACAGCTCAGTGAGAAGCTCCGTGGGCAGCTCCGTCAGCAGTTAAGTGAGTATCTCCGTGAGCAGCTTACAAACACCAACACCAGTGAGCAGCCAGTGAGCAGCTCAGTGAGCAGTTACGTGACCAGGTCAGTGAGCAACTCAGTGAGCAGCTCAGAAACCAACACCAAACACACCAACAAAAACCAATGAGCAGTTAAGTACAAGTGAGCAGTTAAATGAGCAGTTAAATGAGTAACTCAGTGAGCAGCTCAGTGAGCAGCTCAGTGAGCAGTTCAGTGAGCAGTTAAGTGAGCAGCTCAGTGAACAGTTAAGTGAATAGCTCAGTGAGAAGTGAGCATTTAAGTGAGCAGTTAAATGAGTAACTCATTGAGCAGCTCAGTGAGCAGTTAAGTGAGCAGCTCAGTGAGCACTTAAGTGAGCAGCTCAGTGAGCAGTTCAGTGAGCAGTGAGAAGTGAGCATTTAAGTGAGCAGTTAAATGAGCAGCTCAGTGAGCAACTCAGTGAGCAGTTAAGTGAGTAGTTCAGTGAGCAGTTAAGTGAGCAGCTCAGTGAGCAGTTAAGTGAAAAGCTCAGTGAGAAGCTCCGTGAGCAGTTAAGTGAGCAGTTAAGTGAGTATCTCAGTGAGCAGCTCAGTGAACAGCTCAGTGAGAAGCTCCGTGAGCAGTTAAGTGAGTATATCCGTGAGCAGCTTAGTGAGCAGCTCAGTGAACAGCTCAGTGAGAAGCTCCGTGAGCAGCTCAGTGAACAGCTCAGTGAGAAGCTCCGTGAGCAGTTAAGTGAGTATCTCCGTGAGCAGCTCAGTGAGCAGCTCAGTGCGCAGTTAAGTGAGCAGCTCAGTGAGCAGTTAAGTGAGCAGTTAAATGAGCAGTTAAATGAGTAACTCAGTGAGCAGCTCAGTCAGCAGGTCAGTGACCAGGTCAGTGAGCAATTCAGTGAGCAGCTCAGTGAACAGTTAAGTAAATAGCTCAGTGAGAAGTCAGCATTTAAGTGAGCATTTAAGTGAGCAGTTAAATGCGCGGATCAGTGAGCAGCTCAGTGAGCAACTCAGTGAGCCGTTCAGTGAGCAGTTAAGTGAACAGCTCAGTGAGAAGCTCCGTGAGCAGTTAAATGAGCAGTTAAGTGAGTATCTCCGTGAGCAGCTCAGTGAGCAACTCAGTGAGCAGCTAAGTGAGCAGCTCAGTGAACAGCTCAGTGAGAAGCTCCGTGAGCAGCTCCGTGAGCAGTTAAGTGAGTATCTCCATGAGCAGCTTAGTGAGCAGCTTAGTGAGCAGCTCAGTAAGCAGCTCTGTGAGCAGCTCCGTGAGCAGCTCAGTGAGCAGCTCAGTGAGCAGCTCAGTGAGCAGCTCAGTGAGCAGTTCCGTGAGCCGTTAAATAAGCAGCTCAGTGAACAGCTAAGAGAATAGCTCAGTGAGAAGTGTGCATTTAAGTGAGTAACTCAGCGAGCAGCTCAGTGAGCAGCTCAGTGAGCAGCTCAGTGAGCAGTTAAGTGATGAGCTCAGTGAGAAGCTCAGTGAGCAGTTAAGTGAGCAACTTAGGGAGTAGAACAGTGAGCAGTTAAGTGAACAGCTCACTGAGAAGTGAGCATTTAAGTGAGAAGTTAAATGAGTAACTCAGTGAGCAGCTCAGTGAGCAGCTCAGTGAGCAGTTAAGTGAGAAGCTCAGTGTGCACTTAAGTGAGCAACTCAGTGAGAAGTTAAGTGAGCAGCTCAGTGAGTAGTTCAGTGAGCAGTTAAGTGAGTAGTTCAGTGAGCAGTTAAGTGAGCAGCTCAGTGAGCAGTTAAGTGAACAGCTCATTGAGAAGCTCCGTGAGCAGTTAAGTGAGCAGTTAAGTGAGTATCTCCGTGAGCAGCTCAGTGAGCATCTCCGTGAGCAGCTCAGTGAGCAGCTCATTGAACAGCTCCATGAGCAGTTAAGTGAGTATCTCCGTGAGCAGCATAGTGAGCAGCTTAGTGAGCAGCTCAGTAAGCAGCTCCATGAGCAGCTTAGTAAGCAGCTCCATGAGCAGCTTAGTGAGCAGCTCCGTGAGCAGCTCCGTGAGCAGCTCAGTGAGCAGCTCAGTGAGCAGCTCAGTGAGCAGTTAAATGAGCAGTTAAATGAGTAAATCAGTGAGCAGATCAGTGAGCAGTTCCGTGAGCAGTTAAATGAGCAGCTCAGTGAACAGCTAAGTGAATAGCTCAGTGAGAAGTGTGCATTTAAGTGAGCAGTTAAATGAGTAACTCAGCGAGCAGCTCAGTGAGCCGCTCAGTGAGCAGTTAAGTGATGAGCTCAGTGAGAAGCTCAGTGAGCAGTTAAGTGAGCAACTTAGGGAGTAGCTCAGTGAGCAGTTAAGTGAACAGCTCACTGAGAAGTGAGCATTTAAGTGAGAAGTTAAATGAGTAACTCAGTGAGCAGCTCAGTGAGCAGTTAAGTGAGAAGCTCAGTGAGCAGCTCAGAGAGCAGCTCAGTGAGCACTTAAGTGAGCAGCTCAGTGAGAAGTTAAGTGATCAGCTCAGTGAGTAGTTCAGTGAGCAGTTAAGTGAGCAGCTCAGTGAGCAGTTAAGTGAACAGCCCATTGAGAAGCTCTGTGAGCAGTTAAGTGAGTATCTCCGTGAGCAGCTCAGTGAGCAGCTCAGTGAGCAGTTCAGTGAGCAGCTCATTGAACAGCTCATTGAACAGCTCCGTGAGCAGCTCCGTGAGCAGTTAAGTGAGTATCTCCATGAGCAGCTTAGTGAACAGCTTAGTGAGCAGCTCAGTGAGCAGCTCAGTGAGCAGTTAAGTGAGCAGCTCAGTGAGCAGTTAAATGAGCAGTTAAATGAGCAGTTAAATGAGTAACTCAGTGAGCAGCTCAGTGAGCAGTTCAGTGAGCAGTTAAGTGAGCAGCTCAGTGAGCAGCTCAGTGAACAGTTAAGTGAATAGCTCAGTGAGAAGTGAGCATTTAAGTGCATTTAAGTGAGCAGTTAAATGAGTAACTCAGCGAGCAGCTCAGTGAACAGTTCAGTGAGCAGCTCAGTGAGCAGTTAAGTGATGAGCTCAGTGAGAAGCTCAGTGAGCAGTTAAGTGAGCAGTTAAGTGAGCAACTTAGGGAATAGCTCAGTGAGCAGTTAAGTGAACAGCTCACTGAGAAGTGAGCATTTAAGTGAGCAGTTAAATGAGTAACTCAGTGAGCGGCTCAGTGAGCACTTAAGTGAGCAGCTCAGTGAGCAGTTAAGTGAGCAGCTCAGTGAGCAGTTCAGTGAGCAACTCAGTGAGTAGCTCACTGAGCAGTTAAGTGAACAGCTCAGTGAGAAGTCAGCATTTAAGTGAGCAGCTAAATGAGCAGCTCAGTGAGCAACTCAGTGAGCAGTTAAGTGAGTAGTTCAGTGAGCAGTTAAGTGAGCAGCTCAGTGAGCAGTTAAGTGAAAAGCTCAGTGAGAAGCTCCGTGAGCAGTTAAGTGAGCAGTTAAGTGAGTATCTCCGTGAGCAGCTCAGTGAGCAACTCAGTGAGCAGCTCAGTGAGGAGCTCAGTGAACAGCTCAGTGAGAAGCTCCGTGAGCAGTTAAGTGAGTATTTCCGTGAGCAGCTTAGTGAGCAGCTCAGTGAGCAGCTCGGTGAGCAGTTAAATGAGCAGTTACATGAGCAGTTAAATGAGTAACTCAGTGAGCAGCTCAGTGAGCAGCTCAGTGAGCAGTTAAGTGAGCAGCTCAGTGAATAGTTAAGTGAATAGCTCAGTGAGAAGTGAGCATCTAAGTGAGTAGTTAAATGAGTAACTCAGTGAGCAGCTCAGTGAGCAGCTCAGTGAGCACTTAAGTGAGCAGTTCAGTGAGCAACTCAGTGAGTAGCTCACTGAGCAGTTAAGTGAACAGCTCAGTGAGAATCAGCATTTAAGTGAGCAGTTAAATGAGCAGCTCAGTGAGGAGCTCAGTGAGCAACTCAGTGAGCAGTTAAGTGAGTAGTTCAGTGAGCAGCTCAGTGAGCAGTTAAGTGAAAAGCTCCATGAGCAGTTAAGTGAGCAGTTAAGTGAGTATCTCCGTGAGCAGCTCAGTGAGCAGCTCATTGAGCAACTCAGTGAGCAGCTTAGTGAGCAGTTCAGTGAGCAGCTCAGTGAGCAGCTCAGTGAGCAGTTAAATGAGCAGTTAAATGAGTAACTCAGTGAGCAGCTCAGTGAGCAGGTCAGTGATCAGTTCAGTGAGCAGTTAAGTGAGCAGTTAAGTCAGTATCTCCGTGAGCAGCTCAGTGAGCAGCTCATTGAGCAACTCAGTGAGCAGCTCAGTGAGCAGCTCAGTGAACAGCTCAGTGAGAAGCTCCGTGAGCAGTTAAGTGAGTATCTTCGTGAGCAGTTCAGTGAGCAGCTCAGTGAGCAGCTCAGTGAGCAGTTAAGTGAGCGGCTCAGTGAGCAGTTAAGTGAGCAGTTAAATGAGTAACTCAGTGAGCAGCTCAGTGAGCAGGTCAGTGAGCAGTTCAGTGAGCAGTTAAGTGAGCAGCTCAGTGAACAGTTAAGTGAGCAGCTCAGTGAACAGTTAAGTGAATAGCTCAGTGAGAAGTCAGCATTTAAGTGAGCATTTATATGAGCAGTTAAATGCGCGGCTCAGTGAGCAGCTCAGTGAGCAACTCAGTGAGCCGTTAAGTGAGTAGTTCAGTGAGCAGTTAAGTGAACAGCTCAGTGAGAAGCTCCGTGAGCAGTTAAGTGAGCAGTTAAGTGAGTATCTCCGTGAGCAGCTCAGTGAGCAACTCAGTGAGCAGCTCAGTGAACAGGTCAGTGAGAAGCTCCGTGAGCAGCTCCGTGAGCAGTTAAGTGAGTATCTCCGTGAGCAGCTTAGTGAGCAGCTTAGTGAGCAGTTCAGTAAGCAGCTCCGTGAGCAGCTTAGTGAGCAGCTCCGTGAGCAGCTCAGTGAGCAGTTAAATGAGTAACTCAGTGAGCAGCTCAGTAAGCAGTTCCGTGAGCCATTAAATGAGCAGCTCAGTGAACAGCTAAGTGAATAGCTCAGTGAGAAGTGTGCATTTAAGTGAGCACTTAAATGAGTAACTCAGCGAGCAGCTCAGTGAGCAGCTCAGTGAGCCGCTCAGTGAGCAGTTAAGTGATGAGCTCAGTGAGCAGTTAAGTGAGCAACTTAGGGAGTAGCTCAGTGAGCAGTTAAGTGAACAGTTCACTGAGAAGTGAGCATTTAAGTGAGAAGTTAAATGAGTAACTCAGTGAGCAGCTCAGTGAGCAGTTAAGTGAGAAGCTCAGTGAGCAGCTCAGTGAGCACTTAAGTGAGCAGCTCAGTGAGAAGTTAAGTGAACAGCTCAGTGAGTAGTTCAGTGAGCAGTTCAGTGAGCAGTTCAGTGAGCAGTTCAGTGAGCAGTTAAGTGAGCAGTTCAGTGAGAAGTCAGCATTTAAGTGAGCATTTAAGTGAGCAGCTAAGTGACCAGTTAAATGAGCAGCTCAGTGAGCAACTCAGTGAGCAGCTCAGTGAGCAACTCAGTGAGCAGTTAAGTGAGTAGTTCAGTGAGCAGTTAAGTGAGCAGTTAAGTGAACAGCTCAGTGAGAAGCTCCGTGAGCAGTTAAGTGAGCAGTTAAGTGAGTATCTCCATGAGCAGCTCAGTGAGCAACTCAGTGAGCAGCTCAGTGAGCAACTCAGTGAGCAGCTCAGTGAGCAGCTCAGTGAACAGCTCCGTGAGCAGTTAAGTGAGTATCTCCGTGAGCAGCTTAGTGAGCAGTTCAGTGAGCAGCTCAGTGAGCAGCTCAGTGAGCAGTTAAGTGAGCAGCTCAGTGAGCAGTTAAGTGAGCAGTTAAATGAGCAGTTACATGAGTAACTCAGTGAGCAGCTCAGTGAGCAGGTCAGTGAGCAGTTCAGTGAGCAGTTAAGTGAGCAGCTCAGTGAACAGCTCAGTGAACAGTTCAGTGAGCAGTTAATTGAGCAGCTCAGTGAACAGTTAAGTGAATAGCTCAGTGAGAAGTCAGCATTTAAGTGAGCATTTAAGTGAGCAGTTAAATGCGCGGCTCAGTGAGCAGCTCAGTGAGCAACTCAGTGAGCCGTTAAGTGAGTAGTTCAGTGAGCAGCTCCGTGAGCAGTTAAGTGAACAGATCAGTGAGAAGCTCCGTGAGCAGCTCCGTGAGCAGTTAAGTGAGTATATCCGTGAGCAGCTTGGTGAGCAGCTAAGTAAGCAGCTCCATGAGCAGCTTAGTGAGCAGCTCAGTGAGCCGCTCAGTGAGCAGCTCAGTGAGCAGATAAGTGAGCAGTTAAATGAGCAGTTAAATGAGTAACTCAGTGAGCAGCTCAGTGAGCAGTTCAGTGACCCGTTATGTGATGTGCTCAGTGAGAAGCTCAGTGAGCAGTTAAGTGAGCAACTTAGGGAGTAGCTCAGTGAGCAGTTAAGTGAACAGCTCACTGAGAAGTGAGCATTTAAGTGAGAAGTTAATTGAGTAACTCAGTGAGCAGCTCAGTGAACAGCTCAGTGAACAGTTAAGTGAGAAGCTCAGTGAGCAGCTCAATGAGCACTTAAGTGAGCAGCTCAGTGAGAAGTTAAGTGAGCAGCTCAGTGAGTAGTTGAGTGAGCAGTTCAGTCAACAGCTCAGTGAGAAGTCCGCATTTAAGTGAGCAGTTAAATGAGCAGCTCAGTGAGCAACTCAGTGAGCAGCTCAGTGAGCAACTCAGTGAGCAGTTAAGTGAGCAGTTCAGTGAGCAGTTAAGTGAGCAGCTCAGTGAACAGTTCAGTGAGCAGTTAATTGAGCAGCTCAGTGAACAGTTAAGTGAATAGCTCAGTGAGAAGTCAGCATTTAAGTGAGCATTTAAGTGAGCATTTAAGTGAGCAGTTAAATGCGCGGCTCAGTGAGCAGCTCAGTGAGCAACTCAGTGAGCCGTTAAGTGAGTAGTTCAGTGAGCAGCTCCGTGAGCAGTTAAGTGAACAGATCAGTGAGAAGCTCCGTGAGCAGCTCCGTGAGCAGTTAAGTGAGTATCTCCGTGAGCAGCTTGGTGAGCAGCTAAGTAAGCAGCTCCATGAGCAGCTTAGTGAGCAGCTCAGTGAGCCGCTCAGTGAGCAGCTCAGTGAGCAGCTCAGTGAGCAGATAAGTGAGCAGTTAAATGAGCAGTTAAATGAGTAACTCAGTGAGCAGCTCAGTGAGCAGCTCAGTGAGCAGCTCAGTGAGCAGTTCAGTGAGCCGTTATGTGATGTGCTCAGTGAGAAGCTCAGTGAGCAGTTAAGTGAGCAGTTAAGTGAGCAACTTAGGGAGTAGCTCAGTGAGCAGTTAAGTGAACAGCTCACTGAGAAGTGAGCATTTAAGTGAGAAGTTAAATGAGTAACTCAGTGAGCAGCTCAGCGAACAGCTCAGTGAACAGTTAAGTGAGAAGCTCAGTGAACAGTTAAGTGAGAAGCTCAGTGAGCAGCTCAGTGAGCACTTAAGTGAGCAGCTCAGTGAGAAGTTAAGTGAGCAGCTCAGTGAGTAGTTCAGTGAGCAGTTCAGTGAGCAGTTCAGTGAGCAGTTCAGTGAGCAGTTCAGTGAGCAGTTCAGCCAACAGCTCATTGAGAAGTCCGCATTTAAGTGAGCAGTTAAATGAGCAGCTCAGTGAGCAGCGCAGTGAGCAACTCAGTGAGCAGCTCAGTGAGCAACTCAGTGAGCAGTTAAGTGAGTAGTTCAGTGAGCAGTTAAGTGAGCACATAAGTGAACAGCTCAGTCTGAAGCTCCGTGAGCAGTTAAGTGAGCACTTAAGTGAGTATCTCCGTGAACAGCTTAATGAGCAGTTCAGTGAGCAGCTCAGTGAGCAGCTCAGTGAGCAGTTAAGTGAGCAGCTCAGTGAGCAGCTCAGTGAGCAGTTAAGTGAGCAGTTAAATGAGCAGTTAAATGAGTAACTCAGTGAGCAGCTCAGTGAGCAGCTCAGTGAGCAGCTCAGTGAGCAGCTCAGTGAACAGTTAAGTGAATAGCTCAGTGAGAAGTGAGCATTTAAGTGCATTTAAGTGAGCAGTTAAATAAGTAACTCAGCGAGCAACTCAGTGAGCAGCTCAGTGAGCAGCTCAGTGAGCAGTTAAGTGATGACCTCAGTGAGAAGCTCAGTGAGCAGTTAAGTGAGCAGGTAAGTGAGCAACTTAGGGAATAGCTCAGTGAGCAGTTAAGTGAACAGCTCACTGAGAAGTGAGCATTTAAGTGAGCAGTTAAATGAGTAACTCAGTGAGCAGCTCAGTGAGCAGCTCAGTGAGCAGTTAAGTGAGCAGCTCAGTGAGCACTTAAGTGAGCAGCTCAGTGAGTAGTTCAGTGAGCAGTTCAGTGAGTAGCTCACTGAGCAGTTAAGTGAACAGCTCAGTGAGAAGTCAGCATTTAAGTGAGCAGTTAAATGAGCAGCTCAGTGAGAAACTCAGTGAGCAGTTAAGTGAGCAGCTCATTGAGCAACTCAGTGAGCAGCTCAGTGAGCAGCTCAGTGAACAGCTCAGTGAGAAGCTCCGTGAGCAGTTAGGTGAGTATCTCCGTGAGCAGCTTAGTGAGCAGTTCAGTGAGCAGCTCAGTGAGCAGCTCAGTGAGCAGCTCAGTGAGCAGTTAAATGAGCAGTTATGTGAGTAACTCAGTGAGCAGCTCAGTGAGCAGCTCAGTGAGCAGCTCAGTGAGCAGCTCTGAGCAGGTCAGTGAGCAGTTCAGTGAGCAGTTAAGTGAGTATCTCCGTGAGCAGCTCAGTGAGCAGCTCATTGAGCAACTCAGTGAGCAACTCAGTGAGCAGCTCAGTGAGCAGCTCAGTGAGCAGCTCCGTGAGCAGTTAAGTGAGTATCTCCGTGAGCAGCTTAGTGAGCAGTTCAGTGGCTCGTGAGCATTAATGAGCAGTGAGATTATGATAACTCAGTGAGCAGCTCAGTGAGCAGTTCAGTGAGCAGTTAAGTGAGCAGCTCACTGAACAGTTCAGTGAGCAGTTAAGTGAGCAGCTCAGTGAACAGTTAAGTGAATAGCTCAGTGAGAAGTCAGCATTTAAGTGAGCATTTAAGTGAGCAGTTAAATGCGCGGCTCAGTGAGCAGCTCAGTGAGCAACTCAGTGAGCCGTTAAGTGAGTAGTTCAGTCAACAGCTCAATGAGAAGCTCCGTGAGCAGTTAAGTGAGCAGTTAAGTGAGTATCTCCGTGAGGAGCTCAGTGAGCAACTCAGTGAGCAACTCAGTGAGCAACTCAGTGAGCAGCTCAGTGAGCAGCTCAGTGAACAGCTCAGTGAGAAGCTCCGTGAGCAGTTAAGTATCTCCGTGAGCAGCTTAGTGAGCAGTTCAGTGAGCAGCTCAGTGAGCAGTTAAGTGAGCAGCTCAGTGAGCAGTTAAGTGAACAGCTCAGTGAGAGTAAGTGAGCAGTTAAATGAGCAGTTAAATGAGTAACTCAGTGAGCAGCTCAGTGAGCAGGTCAGTGAGCAGGTCAGTGAGCAGTTCAGTGAGCAGTTAAGTGAGCAGCTCAGTGAACAGTTCAGTGAGCAGTTAAGTGAGCACTCATGAGAGCTATTGAGCATCAAGCACTCAAGTGAGCAGTTAAGTGAGCAGCTCAGTGAGCAGCTCAGTGAACAGCTCAGTGAGAAGCTCCTGAGCAGCTCAGGAGATAGGAGATCCGAGCGCAGCTCAGTGAGCAACTCAGTGAGCAGCTCAGTGAGCAGCTCAGTGAACAGCTCAGTGAGAAGCTCCGTGAGCAGCTCCGTGAGCAGTTAAGCGAGTATCTCCGTGAGCTGCTTAGTGAGCAGTTCAGTGAGCAGCTCAGTGAGCAGTTAAATGAGTAACTCAGTGAGCAGCTCAGTGAGCAGCTCAGTGAGCAGTTCAGTGAGCAGTTAAGTAAGCAGCTCAGTGAACAGTTAAGTGAATAGCTCAGTGAGAAGTGAGCATTTAAGTGCATTTAAGTGAGCAGTTAAATGAGTAACTCAGCGAGCAGCTCAGTGAGCAGCTCAGTGAGCAGTTAAGTGATGAGCTCAGTGAGAAGCTCAGTGAGCAGTTAAGTGAGCACCTTAGGGAGTAGCTCAGTGAGCAGTTAAGTGAACAGCTCACTGAGAAGTGAGCATTTAAGTGAGCAGTTAAATGAGTAACTCAGTGAGCAGCTCAGTGAGTAGTTAAGTGAGCAGCTCAGTGAGCACTTAAGTGAGCAGCTCAGTGAGCAGTTCAGTGAGCAGTTCAGTGAGCAGTTCAGTGAGCAACTCAGTGAGTAGCTCACTGAGCAGTTAAGTGAACAGCTCAGTGAGAAGTCAGCATTTAAGTGAGCATTTAAGTGAGCAGTTAAATGAGCAGCTCAGTGAGCAGTTCAGTGAGTAGTTCAGGGAGCAGTTAAGTGAGCAGCTCAGTGAGCAGTTAAGTGAACAGATCAGTGAGAAGCTCTGTGAGTAGTTAAGTGAGCAGTTAAGTGAGTATCTCCGTGAGCAGTTAAGTGAGCAGTTAAGTGAGCAACGCTGTGAGCAGCTCCGTGAACAGCTCAGTGAGAAGCTCCGTGAGCAGTTAAGTGAGCAGTTAAGTTAGTATCTCAGTGAGCAGCTCAGTGAGCAGCTCAGTGAGCAGCTCAGTGAGCAGTTAAGTGAGCAGTTAAGTGAGCAGTTAAGTGAGCAGTTAAATGAGTAACTCAGTGAGCAGCTCAGTGAGCAGTTCAGTGAGCAGCTCAGTGAACAGTTAAGGGAATAGCTCAGTGAGAAGTGAAAATTTAAGTGCATTTAAGTGAGCATTTAAATGAGTAACTCAGTGAGCAGCTCAGTGAGCAGGTCAGTGAGCAGGTCAGTGAGTAGGTCAGTGAGCAGTTAAGTGAGCAGCTCAGTGAGTAGTTCGGTAAGCAGTTAAGTGAACAGCTGGCTCAGTGAGAAGCTCAGTGAACATTTAAGTGAGCAGTTAAGTGAGCAACTCAGTCAGCAGCTCGGTGCTGACTGAGTAGCTCAGTGAGCAGTTAAGTGAACAGCTCACTGAGAAGTGAGCATTTAAGTGAGCAGTTAAATGAGTAACTCAGTGAGCAGCTCAATGAACAGTTCAATGAGCAGTTAAGTGAGCAGCTCAGTGAGCACTTAAGTGAGCACTTAAGTGAGCAGCTCAGTGAGAAGCTCAGTGAGCAGTTAAGTGAGTAGTTCAGTGAGCAGCTCAGTGAGCAGTTAAGTGAACAGCTCAGTGAGAAGCTCCGTGAGCAGTTAAGTGAGCAGTTAAGTGAGTATCTCCGTGAGCAGCTCAGTGAGCAGCTCAGTGAGCAGTTAAGTGAACAGTTAGATGAGCAGTTAAATGAGCAGTTAAATGAGTAACTCAGTGAGCAGTTCAGTGAGCAGTTCAGTGAGCAGTTCAGTAAGCAGTTCAGTAAGCAGCTCAGTGAACAGTTAAGTGAATAGCTCAGTGAGAAGTGAGCATTTAAGTGCATTTAAGTGAGCAGTTAAATGAGTAACTCAGCGAGCAGCTCAGTGAGCAGCTCAGTGATGAGCTCAGTGAGAAGCTCAGTGAGCAGTTAAGTGAGCAGTTAAGTGAGCAACTTAGGGAGTAGCTCAGTGAGCAGTTAAGTGAACAGCTCACTGAGAAGTGAGCATTTAAGTGAGCAGTTAAATGAGTAACTCAGTGAGCAGCTCAGTGAGCAGTTAAGTGAGCAGCTCAGTGAGTACTTAAGTGAGCAGCTCAGTGATCAGTTAAGTGAGCAGCTCAGTGAGTAGTTCAGTGAGCAGTTCAGTGAGCAACTCAGTGAGTAGCTCACTGAGCAGTTAAGTGAACAGCTCAGTGAGAAGTCAGCATTTAAGTGAGCAGCTAAGTGAGCAGTTAAATGAGCAGCTCAGTGAGCAGCTCAGTGAGCAGCTCAGTGAGCAACTCAGTGAGCAGTTAAGTGAGTAGTTCAGTGAGCAGTTAAGTGAGCAGCTCAGTGAGCAGTTAAGTGAACAGCTCAGTGAGAAGCTCTGTGAGTAGTTAAGTGAGCAGTTAAGTGAGTATCTCCGTGAGCAGCTCAGTGAACAGCTCAGTGAACAGCTCAGTGAGCAGTTAAGTGAGCAGTTAAGTGAGTATCTCCGTGAGCAGCTCAGTGAGCAGCTCAGTGAGCAACTCAGTGAGCAGTTAAGTGAGCAGTTAAGTGAGCACTTAAGTGAGCAGTTAAATGAGTAACTCAGTGAGCAGGTCAGTGAGCAGGTCAGTGAGCAGCTCAGTGAGTAGTTCAGTGAGTAGTTCGGTGAGCAGTTAAGTGAACAGCTGGCTCAGTGAGAAGCTCAGTGAACATTTAAGAGGGCAGTTAAGTGAGCAACTCAGTGAGCAGCTCAGTGAGTAGCTCAGTGAACACTTAAGTGAACAGCTCAGTGAGAAGTGAGCATATAAGTGAGCAGTTAAGTGAGCAGTTAAATGAGTAACTCAGTGAGCAGCTCATTGCGCACTTAAGTGAGCAGCTCAGTTAGCAGCTCAGTGAGCAGCTCAGTGAGCAGTTAAGTGAGCAGCTCAGTGAGTAGTTAATTGAGTAGGTCAGTGAGCGGTTAAGTGAGTAGTTCAGTGAGCAGTTAAGTGAGCAGTTTAGTGAGCAGTTAAGTGAGCAGTTAAGTGAGTAGTTCAGTGAGCAGTTAAGTGAGCAGTTAAGTGAGCATTTAAGTGAGCAGTTAAGTGAGTAGTTCAGTGAGCAGTTAAGTGAGCAACTCAGTGAGTAGCTCAGTGAGCAGTTAAGTGAACAGCTCAGTGAGAAGTGAGCATTTAAGTGAGCAGTTAAATGAGTAACTCAGTGAGCAGCTCAGTGAGCAGTTAAGTGAGCAGCTCAGTGAGCAGTTAAGTGAGCAGTTAAGTGAGTATCTCCGTGAGCAGCTCAGTATGCAGTTAAGTGAAGAGCTCAGTGAGAAGCTCAGTGAGCATTTAAGTGAGCAGTTAATTGAGCAGTTAAGTGAGTAGTTCAATGAGCACTGAGCAGTGAGAAGTGAGCAGTTAAATGAGTAACTCAGTGAGCACCTCAGTAAGCACTTAAGTGACCAGCTAAGTGAGCAGTTAGGCGAGCAGCTCAGTGAGCAGCTCAGTGAGCAGCTCAGTGAGTAGCTCAGTGAGCAGCTCAGTGAGTAGCTCAGTATGTAGTTAAGTGAACAGCTCAGTGAGAAGTGAGCCTTTAAGTGAGCAGTGAAATGAGTAACTCAGTGAGGAGTCAAGTGAGCAGCTCAGTGAGCAGTCAAGTGAGCAGCTCAGTGAGCAGTTAACTGAGCAGTTAAGTGAGTAACTCAGTGAGAAGTGAGCATTTAAGTGAGCATTTAAGTGAGCATTTAAGTGAGCATTTAAGTGAGCAGTTAAATGAGTAACTCAGTGAGCAGTTAAGTGAGCAGCTCAATGAGTAACTCAGTGAGCAGTTAAGTGAGCAGCTCACTGAGCAGTTAAATGAGCAGCTCAGTGAGCAGTTAAATGAGCAGCTCACTGAGTAGCTCAGTGAACAGTTAAGTGAACATCTCAGTGAGAAGTGAGCAGTTAAGTGAGCAGTTAAGTGAACAGTTAAGTGAGCAGTTAAGTTAGTAGTTCAGTGAGTAGGTCAGTGAGCAGTTAAGTGAGCAACTTAGGGAGTAGCTCAGTGAGCAGTTAAGTGAACAGCTCAAAGGCTGTGGTATGTGCTGTCCTGTATGTGGGAAAGTGCATATAAAAGACCCCTTGCTGCTTATCATAAAGAGTAGCCCATGTGGCGACAGCCGGTTTCCTCCAAAGACATATGTCAGAATGACCATACGTTTGACGTGAAATAGCCAATGATACAAAAATCAATGAGCTCTAGAGGGGTTGTTAATTAAAACAACCTTTACTTTTCGACCATCCAGCCAAGTCAGGTTCCTCTAGTTCCTGCACTGGATGGTGGCGGCGCTGCGAGTTGTCCAACTAAAGGACATTGATTTAAAACGACGCTAAGCGTGTTAATTAAAACCTTATCTCAAGAGATATCCTCTGGACTGGTGCTGCATATATTGTTCGGAATTAACAGGATGGGCTAAAAGAAAAAAGAATTTATAACAAAAAATAATTAAAAGGATGTTGATTTATTAGGTTGGTTGTTAGAGGTTTATGTCCTGGCAACATGTATGGTCATATCTGGACAGGTGCCGACTTATGACAGTGCACACTCATGGTTACTTTATAGTGCCGCCCCACTTGGAGACCAGGCCACCAGCACCATCCCACTCAGTCACATTATCCTTACATTGAGTGAACCATTCCTTGTCCTATCCTAATAATACCGAGTGCCTGGCTCGGATGCAACAAGTATCAATTTTTAAGTCATTTGTTTGACTCGACCAGGGTTTGAACCGGTGGGTTAGAATCGCACGATCTAGCAAAACGGGAGACGGCCGCTCAACTCATTCGTCATCCCGTCTGATATCAATTTATTATGATGTGTAGCTAAATCCTGTACTCGCGGGAAATTTAGTAATAGTATGGGTTTAAAATCACGAAAAAGGGGTATATTACCCATATGGTGGTCAATCTAACTGACCCTGACAGCCTGCTTATAGACATTAAGATACTAGCACCTCTGCTCAGATGGAACTAGACATCTTGATTCACTATGGCTTTTTGGGGTGTTTTTTAGATTTGATTTCATTAATAAAACGAGATTTGGCATCACCGATATTCACATATTGAGACGTAAAAAAAAAAAATTAAACCACCATATCTGCCAGTGCATTATCCATACCCTACTCGGCATAGTCCATATCTGACTGTACTTTGGCCATATCTGACAGGTCATAGTCCATACCTGGCCCCGTCCTGATATGACCTTAGATGTTGCTAGGACATAAAACAACAACAAACAAACAAAAACCATACCTGGCACCCATACCCATACGATATGTATAATAGCCACTAGTTTGAGCACCTTCCTGTATCCACATCTAACGTCTCCGCCTCCCTGAGGCCCCATACACTGTGTATAATGGCTGGTAATTTTAGGCGTGTCCTTCTATCTACATCTAACATCTCTGGCTCCCTCAAACTCCAGTTGGGCCCCATACACTGTGTATAATATCCACCAGTTTTGAGCACCTTCCTATATCCATATCTCTTAACATCTCAGCCTCCCTCAACCTCAGTTTGGGCCCCATACGCTGTGGATAATGACTGGGAATTTTAACAGCATCTCCCATCTACATCTAGCATCTCTGCCTCCCTCAACCTCCAGTTGGGCCCCATACGCTGTGTATAATATCCACCTTCCTATATCCACATCTCCTAGCATCTCTGCCGCCCTCAACCTCCATTTGGGCCCCCATATGCTGTGTAAAATAGCCAATATTTTAACAGCATCCTCTATTTACATCTAGTATCTCCGCCTTCATTCAGGCCTCATACGCTGTGTATAATACCCAATATTTTAACAGTGTCCACCATTTACATCTCCTACCATCTCTGCCGCCCTCAACCTTCATTCGGGCCCCATATGCTGTGTATAATAGCCAATATTTGAACAGTGTCCTCCATTTACATCTGCTAGTATCTCCGCCTTCATTCAGGCCCCATACACTATGTATAATAACCAATATTTTAACAGCATCCCCCCATCTACATCTGCTAGCATCTCTGCCTCCCTCAACCTCCATTCGGACCGGGGGCAGTGGCCGAATCGGTAGAGCACAGGCCTCGCGTGCGGAAGATCGGGAGTTCGCGAGTTCGGTTCCGGTCGAGTCAAACCAATGACTTAAAAATTTATACTTGCCACTTCCTAGCCTGGTGCTTGACATTATTAGGATAGGGCAAGGGCTGGTTAGCTCAGTGTCAGGATAATGTGACTGAGTGGGATATTGGGTCATGGTGCCGGTGGCCTGATTTCCCAGTGGGGCAGCACTATAAAATTGCCATGAGTGCGTACTGTCACAAGTCGGTACCCATCCTGATATGACCTAGGACGTAAAACAACAACAAACAAACAAATCAACCTCCATTCGGACCCATACGCTGCATATAAAGCCAGTAATTTTAACAGCGTCTCCCATTACATCTCCTAGCTTCTCTGCCTCCCTGAACCTCCAATCGGGCCCCATATGTTGTGTATAATAGCCACTAGTTTGAGCAGCAGGACAGTCCTAATGGCTTTTTCATTGTGAACTGACAGATGACGTGTAATGGGCAGGTTCTTCTTTTTAGTTGTTGCCCCCCCCCCCCCCACCATCCACGCCCACACCATTTCTCTTATCTCACGACGATCGATAAACAGTAGTGGTATCCATCCACTTCTCTTCTTTGGATTAAAAACCAAGAAAAACACACAAAAAAGAGAGATATATATATGTAATAAAGTGAGGTATGTGAGGGAGAGAAAAAGTGGTGATGGAAATGGCAGAGTTGGTTTGTGCATTTGTAGGTTGTTTGTTGTTTTACATCCTAGCAACTTCTAAGGTCATATCAGGATTGGTACCGACTTGTGACAGTGCGCACTCATGGCAACTTGCCCCATTGGGAAATGAGGCTGCCAGCACCATGACCTGATATCCCACTCAGTCACATTATCCTGCCTCTGAGCTAACCAGTCCTTGCCCTATCCTATTAATGCCGAGTGCCTGGCTAGGAGGTGACAAGTATCAATTTTTAAGTCATTGGTTTGACTCGACCAGTATTCGAACCCACAAACTGATGGGTTCAGATCTCCCGATCTCCCAAAAAAAGGAGACGGATGCTCTACTCATTCGGCCATCCGGTCTGGTCGCATTTGTAAGGTGTGAGTGTATAATAAGCTGGTTGATAAACCAATGGGACACAACTGTTATTATCACGTGACCGTCAATGTGATACCAATTGGTTGGTTGTTGGAGTTTTAGATCCTGGCAACATCTAAGGTCATCAGGACGGGTACCCACTTGTGGCAGTGCACACTCATGGCAACTTGATAGTGCTTCCCCACTGGGAAATCAGGCCACCGGCACTATGATCTGATATCCCACTCAGTCACATTATCCTGACACTGAGCTAACCAGTCCTTGCCCTATCCTATTAATGCCGAGCACCTGGCTAGAAAGCGATAAGTATCAATTTGATAAGTCATTGGTTTAACTTGACCGTGAACTGAACTGCCGACCTTCCGCACGTGAGGCCCGCACTCTACCGATTCGGCTACCGAGTCGAGAAATGCTGAGAGAAGGCGGACTAGTATTATATACCTGGAGGGTGTTGATAATACAGATACTATGGTGATATCCATGGAAATGCACCGCGATCAACTGATATCTTGACTGGGTCTGGTGCACTATAAATTTGTCGATGCTTTTCTTATGGGTGTTGTCTCTATTCAAATGCATTTTTTAATTGATCTTTCTACCGATTATAATAGTGCCGGTTCGAACGATATAACGTTATTTAGTAAGTATAAATGTTGTGTCGCCCTAAGATGGGATGGCCGAATGTGTTGAGCGCCCGCCTCCCGTTTTGGTACGTTGTGGGGATTTGAATCCTAGCCGATTCAAACTAATGACTTAAAAAGGTATCGTTGTCACTACCGAGCCTGGCGTTTGGCATTACTGGGAGAGAGCAACGAGCAGTGGAATGAGGAAGACCAAGTGTCCGCCATTGAACAATCCCCAGCTAAGACCACTCGTTCGTAATTGAAATTTTCGCTGCTTAATCAACTAATGTCTCAAATAATAAAAAAATATATATATACTAATGTACAAAAATAGAGGGAGAAAAAAGGGGGCCGGGGGTTTGAGTCCCTTGGCCCTCTCAGGGTTCGCAACCTCGGGTTCGCTGCTCACCACGTATCAGGTATTACCTGACTAATATGGGAATTATCCCTTATCCACAGACTGGGCTAGAACGTGGGTCACTGATATTCCGGTGATGAGTGTCCTAGATCCCTTGCGGTTGCGCATTGACGTCAAGTTGCACTCTGCTATAAGCACTGGTTGTGGGCGTGGTGAATATCTCGCCTATATATAGGTCTTGAGGGTTACCAATCAAGTTTTTATTAATTTAAAGATGTTTATTCTATCTCTACACCTGTCCATAGTCCTTACATCCGGGGAACAGATTTAAAGCTGCATAGTCCAATAAATGCATTAAATTTCCAGAACCAGAACAATTATCTTGATTTGATCCTACATATCTGACTTAGATCATCATCATCATGCTGTCGGTCATGATGCGACAAAGACTGCTTTCATTACTTGACTGCCACTCACCATTTAGCTCTCTGCTGTGAGAGTGATGTCCATGAGTTGATATTTCATGAAAGCTGCCTGCAAAAGTATTGAAGCTTTTGCAAGTTACCAGCGGCACTCTCTCGGGGAGCAAATAGAGGTTTCACACCGGCGAGAACATGTCCAGACAGGCGCAAAACTATTTGTCCCTGCAGTGGCTGGTCGGGAGATTTTGGGAGTTCCATACATCAACCGCCCTTGATGCTGCC
Organism: Branchipolynoe longqiensis; assembly: GCA_030323885.1. Taxonomy (NCBI): domain Eukaryota; kingdom Metazoa; phylum Annelida; class Polychaeta; order Phyllodocida; family Polynoidae; genus Branchipolynoe; species Branchipolynoe longqiensis. The sequence goes on from CM059192.1 coordinate 51,344,359, forward strand.
ACAGTGACATGGTTTTCTGTTCAGGGTTTCCTCCCTTAGCCTTCGGTTCGGTCAAGAACCTGTACCACAAGGCAGTGGTTTACAACTCTGCAGGGCAGGCGTGTCAAACTCCCTGAGGTATTGCAATACCTGCATACCATGAAAATGCATATAAATATATTTGACTTAGATACTGATGTACTTATTAAGCATTTGTTGTCAAATAGAAGGGAATGCTGAGTCAATTCAATATAATATGTTACTGCTGAAGCCTATTGTGTCAATTTTACTGTGCTTGCAAAAATAGATTCTGAATTTTTTAACTTCAAATATCTCCAAAGTTAGACATTTAAAATACAAGTTGCTTCAAACTATCTACCTAAGGTAGATTATAACCATCAACTTAATATATTTATCTCAGAAAATGACAGAAACTCAAGACCATCGGACTATGCAACTTTAAGGAGCTTACTACCGACTATTGGTACAGAGTGGAAATTTCAATCGCAGACAATTGGTCTTCCTCATTCCATTGCTCCTTGCACTATCCTAGTAATGCCGAGCGCCAGACTAGGTAGTGACAAATATCCATTTTTAAATCATCGGTTTGAGTCGGCCAAGTTTCAAACCCAGGGGTTCGAAACCCATGACCTACGAAAACAGGAGGTGGATGTTCAACTCAATCGGTCATCCCATTTCTCTAACCCAACATGTGTTTGGAGAGTAATAGAAAGTATAAGTGTATCAGTCACCATGCAGTATCTATCTGTTGTGTTTTTTTGTAGTTACTTGTAGCCTCTGCTTTTAATTGTGTTTGGATGGATGGGTAATGCGTTGTTTTTTGTTGTGACATTCATTGATTAAGCGGGGGAAATTTCAAACACAGACAATTCTTCTTCCTCATTCCACTGCTCTTTGCCCTCTCCCAGCAACACTGCATGACAGGGTAGTTGGTTTTTTTCTGTTTTTGGGGGGGGGGATGAATTTATTTACCATGCTCATAATGGATAAGTGTGTTAATGACGGGATGGCCAAATGAGTTAGAGCGTCCGTCTCCCGTGTGGTAGATCGTGGGGTCGTGAGTTCGAATCCTGGTCGAGTCGAACCAATAGGATAGGTCAAGGAGCAGTGGAATGAGGAAGACCAATCGCCTGCGACTGAAATTCCCCCTGCTTAAACAACTAATTTACCCCCCAAAAAAACAACTTGTTTTCACCGCTGGGCAGCACTGGTCCAATTTGATTCAAATCTTTTTAATTTAGTTTGAGTAATAATTTAGGTTTTCTTGCTTCTTGTTTATGGCTTGTAACTGTAAATTGCAAACAGTCCCACCAGACGGGATGGCTGAATGAGTTAAAGTGTCCGTCTCCCGTGTTGGTAGGTCGTGGGTTCGAACCCTGGTTGAGTCAAACCAATGACTTTAAAATTTATACTTGTAACTTCCTAGCCTGGCACTCGGCATTATTAGGATAGGACAAGGACTGGTTAGCTCAGTGTCAGGATAAAATGACTGACTGGGATATCATGGTGCTGGTGGCCTGGTCTTCCAGTGGGGCAGCCCTATAAAGTCGCCATGAGTGCGCACCGTCACAAGTCGGTACCCGTCCTGATGTGACCTTAGATGTTGCTAGGACGTAAAACAACAACAAACAAACAAAAAAGCAAACAGTCCAAAATCCAGCTTTCACTAAATCCATTTAAAGATCATCTGTATTTCTAGGTTACATTATTTTTTCGTAGGTTCTTAAACACTGTTATGTTTTCTGCATTTCATGTTGCAGTTGGCACTCTATTCCAAATATTGGCACTCACGTTAGCTGCACTGCGATCCTATGCACTGCATTTTGATTTGCCCATTGCTAGTAACAGACCATCATTGCTTTTTGTACATCTTGTTTGTAAACGCCTGTTCTTTTTTGTTTGAGATTTGTTGTACGCGATGTGTTGTACGCATACAATTTTAGGTGATCCTGTTGCCTGTTTTGGAGGAATTTTACTCACAGCTCTTGCATTGGGAAGATTTTACTCTTCCCTGGGCATATTTTTAGCGCTCTATTTTGGAGCCTCTACAGTTTATGTAGTCGTGCCTTAATACCTACCCATAGTCAAAATATGGTAGTTAGTGACATCTATCAAATTGTTATGTCATTGGTTTGACTTTGCGATGATTCAAAACATGGATTCAAATCCCACAACCTGCCACATGGGAGGCAGGCACTCGAACTCTTTGACTCTTTTAGCAGTCCCGTCCGGTAGGTGTTTGCGTGGTATTCAATTATAATCTAACTTTTCTTTTTATCTTTCAGAAATATGGAGATGCGAAGAAGAATTGAGTACAGAACTGGTAAGTGAGCTGCAGTCATCCTTGTTCCAGCAAAATGACACCCCCTACACATGAAGGCCAAGCCAAAGAGCATTTGTCCACTGTACACGGTGGCCAAATCGGTAGAACGCAGGCTTCCTGTGCGGAAGGTCAGCGGTTCGATTCCCGGTCGAGTCAAACTGACTTACAAAATGTATGCTTATCGCTACCGAGCTTGGCACTCAGCATTACTAGGATAGGGCAAGGACTGGTTAGCTCAGTGTCACGATAATGTGACTGAGTGGGATATTGCATCCTGGTGCCAACGGCCTGATCTCAGAGCAGGCAGCACTATGAAGTGAAAATGCGATGAGTGCGCACTGTCACAAGCCAGTACCCGTCCGGATATGACCTTAGATATTGCTAGGATGTAAGACAACAAACAAACTAGGTACAACTCCCAATGGCCCATGCTGGTAGATCGTGGGGTCGTGGGTCGAACCCTGGTCGAGTCAAACCAATGACTTAAAAATTGATACTTGTCGCTTCCTAGCCAGGCACTCGGCATTATTAGGATAGGGCAAGGACTGGTGTGCTCACTGTCAGGATAATGTGACTGAGTGGGATACCAGGTCATGGTGCTGGCAGCATGGTTTCCCAGTGGGACAGCACTATAAAGTCACCATGAGTGTGCACTGTCACAAGTCGGTACCCGTCCTGATATGACCTTAGATGTTGCTAGGACGTAAGACAACAACGAACAAAAAAAACTCCCACTGGTCATCGGTGTAGACCTATTTATGCCATTTTGCATCGCACCCCCGCCCCCGCACACACAGCCACACATAGACACCGAACACACTCTCCCCACAATAGCATCCATCAAAATAAGAGTGTGTGGGGATGTGGGCTGGGGTGCTAGTTCACCGGGTCTGCGAACCCTTTCTTCTTTTGTGTGCAAAGTAATGCTCGTATCCAGGTTACTGTGCATGATTGCATGATCTACATGAAGCTAATGCTTATTTGGTTGTAGATCGACGCTCACATACATGGGGAGGGCGGTAAACCTGGCAGCGGTAGTTCTCCGGGCTGCACCCAGGGGGCGTCCCTAGTTGACCTCCCCGCCACGTCACGCCCTCTCCCGGCGGCCATTCACATTTGCATATTCATTGGAAGCAAACGAGGTTTTGCCTTCTCCCCTATCCCTAAGACCCCTCCAACCCCCCACCCCCCCTAACCCGCCCCCGCACCCCCAACCCCCACGCGGCTGGTAGGGCGATCAATGAGGGTTCTGAGTGTTGTGGGGGTGTTGTGTGGTGTTGTGTGTGGTGTTGTGGGGGTGAAAGAACAACGTCTGAACACTTTGACTTCTGGATACTGAATGCTTTATTCCCCGTCCAGGGATCAAACCATAGCCGGCCAAATTTTTCCATGACATCATCTCATTTGCATATATTACAGACGTGTCTAGACGTCTTGATGTCTAGAGGTATATTACGCATGTATCACAGTGGGGAGTGTTGGACGAGTATAGTTGGTTGTTTGAATTTGCGTCCTGGAAACATCTAAAGTCATATCAGGATGGGGACTGACTTGTGATAGTGTGCACTCATGGCGACTTTATAGTGCTGCCCCACTGACAAAAATACTCCTCACGGCATCGTCATGAGGAGCCGAGCCCAACCACTGCGCAAGCAGAGGCGGACAAACTCGCCCACAGAGAGGGGAGCGACGCCGAGGTACGAGCAACTACCGAGGCAGGCCTGCAAGAGAGTAGAAAAAGTGAGTACGAATGAACACGCGTATAAAGCCGGGGGTGTCACGGAGCATGCGCATCAGTGGGAGAGCATCACTGACAACTCATGGATGAAACAAGTGGTCAGGTGAGTAAAGATCAAAATACTTAACCTACCAAAACAGAACGTAGAACCGGTTTGGGATACTGAAGGAAAAGATGACACATTAAAGAATAAGATAGAAGACATGCTAAAGCAAGGGGTGATAGAAAAGGCGACACAATCTAAATGTATGTTTGTATCACATTTGTTTCTAAGACCTAAGAAAGATGGGGACTTTAGACTGATCTTAAACCTGTTCAATCTGAATGATGCGGTGGTTTATAGGCACTTTACAATGGAACAGTTAACAATGGTAATGCAACTAGTTATGGAAGGGGCGTGGCTAGCCAGCATTGACATATCACAAGACTACCACAGCCAGAGAGCGTGTATATAAACAGATGAGAGGGACAACTCCCATACTAGAGCATGTAACATCTGCCGACTGTGGCGCTCCAAGTGGTGGTTGTTGAACAGCTTAAGCATATGGGCAAACCTCAAGGCATTTTCAATGGCAGTGAGCAATCTTCATACAGAAAACGTTAAATATCTCTAAAACTACAAAACCTAGAAACAAACTGATTGGAATACACATAGAAAACATGTTTACCAACAAGATTATATTAAATTGATATGGTTAGGCTTCTGGATTTCTATTAATTTTGAATAAAACTGACGTTTTTCACTACGCTTACGGCAAACTCAAGGCATTGTCAATGGCCTTGAGCAGTCTTCGTACAGAAAAAGTGAAATATCTCTAAAACTACACTACATAGAAACAAACTGTTTGGAACACATATAGAAAACATATTTAACAATGAGACTATATTAAATTTACATGGCTAGGGTTCTGAATTTCTATTAATTTTGAATAAAATACACGTTTTGCACTACACGTATGGCAAACTCAAGGCATTGTCAATGGCGGTGAGCAATCTTCATACAGAAAACGTTAAATATCTCTAAAACTACACCACATAGAAACAAACCGGTTGGAAGACATATAGAAAACATGTTTACCAAAAGGATTATATTAAATTGATAAGGTTAGGCTTCTGGATTTCTATTAATTTTGAATAAAAACAAATGTTTTGCATTGAGCGTACCGGCAAACTCAAGGCTTGTTCAACACTAACCGCCAGGAACGCCACTGTAGCCTGTGTTACCGTTTTTCGCGGGAGTTGTCCCTCTCATCTGTTTATATACACGCTCTCTGCCACAGCCTAGAAATAAGGGAGGCAGATCGTGACCTCTTACAATTCATACATGGTGGGGAAAGATACTGGTTCAAAGGCCTACCAAACGGCCTAAGCTCGGGAAGGGGAATGTTTACAAAGATAATGAAAGCAGTAATGACCCACCTCAGGACACAACATAACATATTGATTTGTTTTTAGATAGGCGACACAATACTCATAGGCAAAACACAAACTGAGGTGAGAGAGGCAGTGAGAATAACACTGGAACTATTGACCAGACTAGGGTTCACGGTGAACAGTGAAAAATCGGTGCTAACACCGACACAAGAGCTGGTTTTTTTTGGTTTAGGATCAACACTAATCTTATGAGAGTGGACATACCAAGAAAGAAATGTGCAGAGCTTAAACTTTTCGCAAGTGAAGTACTACAAATGCAAATACCAAAAATAAAAACATTAGTAGCACTTGTAGGGAAACTAGTAGCCACGGACCTGGGTAACAAGTGGGCTAGAATACGATCAAAATCAATTGTACGAGCACTAAACTGGAATTTAAGGGACTCACAGGGTGACTACGAGAAGGAGTGTACACTCACCAGGAGAGTAAAAGAAAGCATACAATTCTGGACCAGGCATTGCAGGAGTACAAACCTAAAACAGTTGACTTGTGTGTATACATGGATGCGTCCTCACACGGGTGGGGGTATTACAGCCAATTACACAAAACACACTACGGGGAACAATGGGACGAGATAGTCGGCAAACATACCCACATCAATGTACTAGAACTAAGAGCGATCAGCTGCATGATAGAGCACATGGGTGATAAACTAAAAACAAACATGTGAGGGTCTATGCCAACAACGCTACGGCAGTAGCGTGTGTTAGTAAAGGGGGGTAGGCATGATCGAAACCATGTTAACAAGGAAAAGAGGCCATATGGGTGTTAACAGAGGCTAACAACATACTGATATCTGTCAGATTCTGTCTGGGAGTAGATAATACGGAAGCAGACTGGGGATCAAGTGCATTCACAGATGCAGGCGAATGGTCATTAGACAAGGGAATAATAAACAAGATATTCAGCGAGTCAGGCACACCAGAAACAGACATGTTTGCATCAAGAGAGAATCATAAAATAAAACAGATGCACTGTCGCTGAACTGGAAAGGAGTTAACGGTTATTTCTTTCCCCAGGACCAGGCATTGCAGGAGTACAAACCTAAAACAGTTGACTTGTGTGTATACATGGATGCGTCCTCACACAGGTGGTGGTATTACAGCCAATTACACCAAACACACTACAGGGAACAATGGGGTGAGATAGTCGGCAAAAATACCCACATCAATGTACTGGAGGGTCTATGCCGACAACGTCACGGCAGTAGCGCGTGTTAGTAAATGGGGGTCGGCATGATCGAAACCATGTCAACAAGAAACAGAGGCCATATGGGCATTAACAGAGGCTAACAACATACTGATATCTGTCAGATTCTGTCCGGGAGTAGATAATACGGAAGCGGACTGGGGATCAAGGGCATTCACAGATGCAGGCGAATGGTCATTAGCCAAGGGAATAATAAACAAGATATTCAGGTGAGTCACGCACACCAGAAACAGACATGTTTGCGTCACGAGAGAATCATAAAATAAAGCAGTACATCTCGAGGGAATATGACAGACAGGCAAGGGCAACAGATGCACTGTCGCTGAACTGGAAAGGAGTTAACGGTTATTTCTTCCCCCCTTTCACCCGCCTGTACTCTTTAAATACGTATATGTCCAGCATTTCGGTGTGCACACCAAAATTAAGTTTCCATGATGGCAATTGAAATATCTCCAATGGTAACCAGTTAAATTAAAAGTTACTTCAATCTAAAGGCCCAGTCAGACCTTACCGGACTGAGTACCAGAAACCACTGGACAAAGAATTGTCTAGTCCGGTGGTGTTCGGTATCAAAATGTACCAAAATGTACCAAAATGTACCAGATGAAACAATTGCTAAATGGACAAAGAACGTACATTAACGAATAGCCACCGGACGATAAACGGACGATAACCGGACGACAACCGAATGTCTAACAGACGGACTGGACACCAACCGGACACCTACCGGACTGGTCATGGACGCGCCGAAAACCAATGGACCGAATTCCCGCAGCACCGTCACCAGACACTTCAGGAAGCAAACCGGAGATGTAACGGATGAGTACCGGACATGAAACGGACAAAACAGACTTAAACTGGACATCAACCGTACATGTCAGTCCAGAGGTGTCCGGTACAAGTTTTGTGCATGTTCAAAACTTGTACCAGACACCACCAGAGATAGAACGGACACGCCGGATGGGTACCATATATAAACCGTACATTGCGGTATTTCCTCGGACAGTGTCCAGTTTCTGTCCATTTCCTCAATCCGGTGAGGTCTGACTGGGGCTTAAGGTATAGATCATGAAGATCAAACTAATACATTTAACTAAAGATTATTTCAGAAACTCAAATTCATCGGATTATGCAACTTTAATTCTACTGATTGTTTTGTTATGTCATAAAGCAAGGTAGTCAATACCCAAGCGAAATAAGAACTATAACAAACAAACAAAAACCAAAAACACCTATAGCATTCGAACAATTTATGGTCAGCGGTCCTGAAGGCATTCTCTCGGTGATAAAATAAAATGTCTTCACTGGTAGACTCATTGTTGATTCTTACCTTCTTTCATTCCTATTTGCGAAACATAGATGTGAGCGAGGAGAGGAGGGCATGGGGTCGCCTGGCTGGAATTACACTGCTGTCTCGCTCGACTACCAACTCTATTGGCTTTGGCTTGTGTTTTGAACGAGCTATTGGCAGTGTGGATCTAGTCGGACTGATATTATCAGCCATTTACTCTGCTTGAAGTACAAAACTTGCTAAGGCTTGATATGGCATGACCCATCCTAATATGACCTTATGTAAAGTCGTCGGCTGGCAGCTGTAGTTGTGTAGGTAGGCTAATATGAAATCACTACAGGCAAGTAGAAGTAAGGCAGAGTATAGAGTCAAAGGTAGAGAGAGCTTGCACCCTCAGGTTTATTATTATATAGTGGTTTTAGAATTCAAGATGGCCTGTCACATGACCAGATCCTCCAATCAACAGTAAGTATTCACATGTCCACCAATCAACAGTATACATTCACAGGGTAGGTTCAACAACCATACAGTGCGTAGCTTGCACAGAATAAGGCCACGACAACCAGTTGTAAAGTCATCGGCTGGCAGCTGTAGTTGTGTAGGCAGGCTAATAGGAAATCACTACAGGCAAGTAGAAGTAAGGCAGAGTATAGAGTGAAAGGTAGAGAGAGTTTGCACCCTCAGGTTTATTATTATATAGTGGTTTTAGAATTCAAGATGGCCTGTCACATGACCAGATCCTCCAATCAACAGTATGCATTCCAGTATCCATGCCTTGGTTCTTTTGGCCTACCTGCCCTGTTGTGTCTGGGTGTGCAGTGATCCGCATCTAACAGTTGGGGTGGGGAGGGGGTTGTGAGCAGAGCTTCTAAGGCCCTATCACACTAACAGTAGTGCCCCTCTCACACTATCTATAGAATACACAATGTCTATTTAATCTAGGTAAAGGATCACTAGCACCACATAATATATTAATGCCCCTGGCCCTATATATCATTTACCTTTATATAACATCTGTAATCCCTTATAGACCAGTTCCCATTCCCACCAATGTGTAATTATCAGAATATTTTACACTTAGATGTCGCCAGGACATAAAACTCCAACAACCAACCAACTTGATATATGTTTAACCACCGATTGCTGCCATATCAGCCTACACAGGTGAATAGTAGAGGTTTGTTGGGGGGGTGACAGAAGTGTAACTGTAAGAGCCTACGACTGGTGTGTCATCTTAAGGTGTCCTCTATTTTGTCGGAAGCACAATAATCAATTGAGATAGTGGATCTCATATTGATAGTGGAGCACAAATTTGACACGGCCACTATCACATCGGAAACACCAGTTCTCATCCGATCACCAAAATTAAAGCTGCATAGTCCGATGAAATATCAAATTAAAAAAACTAAAACAATTATCTATATTTGATTTTACATATCTAACTTAGATACTGATGCACTTATTAAGCATTTGTTTCTGCATAGAAGGCAATACTGAGTCAATTTAATAGAACCTGTTACTGCAGAAGTCTATGGTGTCAGAGTTTTGGCAAGCTTGCCAAAACTAATTTTCCATATTTGCACTCAAAATATCTCAAAGTTTACCATTTAAAATAAAGGTAACTGAACTGATGTAAAGTAGATACTAGTGATAGATCTAATATATTTATCTCAGAAAAAATACCGAAATTCTAAATCATCGGACTATGCAACTTTAAGGTGTCCTCTATTTTGTCGGAAGCACAATAATCAATTGAGATAGTGGATCTCATATTGATAGTGGAGCACAAATTTGACACGGCCACTATCACATCGGAAACACCAGTTCTCATCCGATCACCGCAATTAAGCAACGCGGCGGGTAGGTACTTGGATGGGTGACGAGCTGGGAATCTCCAAGGTGCTATAGACATCCTGATACAGGCCTAAATTATAGCCTACCAAATCAATAGCGGATACGCTGACGTCAACTTCCGTAGTAGTGGCAGCTGCAGTGGAAGTGAGTCCCCGCCCCCTCCCTTTCAAAGTGAGATGGGTGAGTGACAGTCGAAATGCAAACCTGCAATGTAAGCTCCACCAAGGCAAGCTCTCTAGGTGTACCAAGCTAATTAGGTTGGTTGGTTGTTGGAGTTTTACATCCTGGCAACATCTAAGGTCATATCAGGAACGGTACTGACTTGTGACAGCGCACACTCATGGCGACTTGATAGTGCTGCCCCACTGAGAAATGAGGCTGCCGGCACCATGACCCAATGTCACACTCAGTCACATTATCCTGACACTGAGATAACCAGTCATTGCCCTATCCTATTAATGGCGAGCGCTGGGCTAGGAAGGGAAAAGTATGAATTTGATAAGTTATTGGTTTGACTCGACCGAAAACCAAACTCCGTATAAAAATATACGGTTTTTCGGTCATGGTAGATGAGTTAGGGAAAAGTATTAATATCTCGGGCGACGGAGTTGGAGACCATTGTTATGCAACAGAGAAGCAATGCGTGCCCACTCGCTGTGTGACAGAAGAAAGCTATGTGTAAATGTTATGACGCACAGTGACTGTGATTGTGATATGATGTCCAGATATAAAGATACTATTACTTATTACAGAAAGGTTCCCTCCATGCATGAGGAAGGATGCAAATGGAGTAGGAGCATCTATATATATTTGCTGTAACTGATTGGCTGGCTGTGTGAGCCCAGACACCTTATACTCCTTGCACTTGCTATGCAGACACACACTCACTCTAGAAGTACTGAAAGAAGCAGTTCAACACACTGAGCTGTGCACAACAACCATTGGACCCAGGTTCAATGGGCTGTCGGCACTGATTTGATATGAGTAAGCAGGAACCATGTGGGTCTGTGTAGCAGGTTGTAAGTGAGTCCGGGTGGCAGGTCACTAATAGGTGAACAAGAGTTGTAGCCAATAAAGCTCAACCTTATCACTGTCAATGTTGCGTGACTTGTCTTCCCTTTCTTCCTTATTACTTGTTTTGAGTACTTTGAAGGTGGGGACTGGCAGACAGTTGTCAGGAAGCGCCGGAATAGTAGTGAGTAAGAAGAGTAAATGAGGCGGCCATCAGAAAACCTTTCATCCCGAACTCCCGATCTCTGGGACGCGAGGGCCGCTCTCTGCCGATTCGGCCAGCGCGCCTGGTGGCTAATTAGGACTTCACTCAGACAGCATGACAGGACGAAACACTGGTGGTAATGAGACACGTCCCCAGCTGTGGGGTTGATTAACTAAAGCTCACTGCGGCTTGCACATCGATCCCCTATCCCATTCACAGCTCGCTTCAATTAGGCCTGCCTTAAAGTTGCGTAGTCCGATGGTTTTGAATTTCTGTATTTTTTCTGAGATAAATATATAAGATCGGTGACTAGTATCTACTTTACATTAGATCAAAGTTACTTTTATTTTAAATGGTAAGCTTTTGAGATATTTCGAGTCCAAACATGGAAAATTAGTTTTGGCAAGCTTGCCAAAACTCTGATACCATAGATTTCTGCAGTAACAGGTTCTGTTAAATTGACTCAGTAATGCCTTCTACGCAGAAACAAATGCTTAATAAGGGCATCAGTATCTAAGTTAGATATGTAAAATCAAATCTAGATAATTGGTTTGGTTTTGTAAGTTTGAGATTTGAGGTGGTCGGTTTAGGAAGTTAGAATATGGTTACAATGGTATTGTTGGGACCCAAATAAAGCGATCGGTATAGGGGAGTGGTCGATCTGTGGTGGCGGTCGGTTAGGGAGGTTTTACTGTATATACATACAATGAAACCCTGTAATGTGACTGAGGTGGGAAATCGGGTCATTGTGCTGGCGGCCTGATCTCTCCTCCCAGTGGTGCAGCACTATAAGGTCGCCGCCATGAGTGTTCACAGTCACAAGTGGGTGCTCGTCCTGATATGACCTTAGATGTTGCTAGGACGTAAAAACAACCAAGTGGGGGCGGTGCAGCTGGAAACACAAAGTCCAAGGCAGGCCCGTCCTGATATGACCTTAGATGTTGCGAGGGCGTAAAACTCCCAACAACCAACCACCCAAGGCAGGCCTTCAAGGTGGATTTGTTTCTTTGGTGTCGTCTGCAGCTCAACTGTCGAGACGCTGCTGACGGCGTCTGTGATCTGGGCGGGTGGTGGCTGCGGGCCGCCCTCTTCTCACTGTCACGTGAGTCATCATAGGCTTGCACTGTGTTGACAGTTGACAGCTGCTCGGCGCTCCCCGCTGACAGTGACTGTACGCAGCTAAACTGTGTCAACGATACAGCTTTGCTCATCACCTATGGCTAGAACTTGGAAGCAATCACAAATCGTGTTGGTTGGTTGGTTTAACGTCCTGGCAACACCTACAGTCATATCAGGATGGGTATCAACGTGTGACACTTACACTCACACTTATCCTCTTCTGCTTAAGAAATTAGGCATCAATTCGTGTTAGCCGGTTTGGCCTCTTAAGTGGGACCGAGTGAAATCATAGTTTCTGTGCGGCGAGTGCTGACTGTAGCAGTAATTTACCCAGTGCTTATCGAGACGTCCTTTGAAAGAGTTTAAGCTTTGGGCATTCACTACATCAGCTGGTAGTCTGTTCCAAGTGTTCCCGGCTCTTTCAGTGAGGAAGTTTCGACCAACTCGCTTGTTAGACCTGGGTTTGACGATCTTATTATTATGCCCTCATGGTGACTTTATACTGCTGCCCCACTGGGAGACCAGGCCGCCAGCACCATGACCTGATTTGCCATTCAGTCACATCCTGACACTGAGCTAACCAGTCCTTACCCGATCCTATTATTACTATTAGTATTAATGCCAAGAGCACCAAACTAAGAAGCAACAAGTATCAATTCTGTAACTCATTGGTTTAACCAAAGACCCTATAATACTAAGACGGCTCACTCCCTATCTCTCCCATGGTAATGTAAATTTTGCAGTGCCACCTTGTGGTGGGTTTGATTAGCCCAGCTGCTGGTTGGTGTTTCACATGTAAACACATACAATATTAATTATACAAGTCGGTCATCATCAGCATCATCGCCATCATCACACGTCTTTCACATTCATATATACATTTATACATATAACATAGCAACTGTTTAACCAAGAGAACAGCCAGCGCACCAAGTGGTGGGTTTGATCATTTTGATTACACAGTAGAGGCTGAAGGAGCCGTCTTAGTATTATAGGGTCTTTGGTTTAACTCGACCAGGGTTCGAACCCATAGGATCGAATCCCACGATCTACCAAAACGGGAGACGGACGCCCAACTCATTTTTCACAAGTCGATACCCATCCTGATATGACCTTAGATATTGCCAGGACGTAAAATGCCAACAATCAACCAACTGTAACTGAAATGTAATTTTGGATCCTACTCATGTTTCAATTATTAATATTAAGGTAAGTACTATTTTTAATCGGCAGGCGCTAAAGATTACTGGATAGACATTAGTTTGCCAGAAGAAGGAAGTACTAGACCATTAATTCATTAATATTATGTTTATATCAGCGATTAAAGGTATGCACTGACAGTAATTATGGTAACCATAAAAAGTCAGTGTATAGTCCCATCTTAACACCCTCTGGAGGAGGGTGGGAAACTAAATGGCAATACTAGTACAGTGGCGAATCGATAGGTGGCGTTGTGAATTGGTTAAAGCTAAGCAGGGGCAGGTGTACCCGGATGTTATAGGAGTCTGTTTGTGTTGGAGTGCAGCGCACCTCCAGAAAGGCATTGTATATGTTTATAAATATAGCCAATGATAAACCGGAAGTCCGTACTTCACCAGTGACCTTCACCTTCACCACAGTGTCTCTCTCATCTACAGTCAGCCATCGATAATCCGACCCATGTTTAATCCGGAGAAATTGCTATCCGACCGAACAGATCCATGGGACAGATTTCCAACATTCACAACCAGACGCGGTGCCCAAATTGGTAGAGCGTAGGCTTCTCGTGTGGAATGTCAGGAGAATGGATCCGAGTCGAGTCAAACCAGTGACTTATCAAATTTATACTTGTCACTACCTAGCCTGGCGCTTGGCATTACTGGGACAAAATAAGGACTGGTTGGCTCAGTAGCAGGATACTGTCACCGAGTTGGAAATCGGATCATGGCACCGGCGGCCTGGTTTCCCAGAGTGGCAGCACTATAAAGTTGTCATGAGTGCGCAGTCAGTACCCATCCTGATAATGCCTGGACGTTTAAGTCCAACAAACAAACCAAATAAACAAACAACAAACATTTTAAAATATGACGGAGTTTGTTTAGTGATCTCATACCAAAAATCTGACGATGCCGCTGAACGGAAACAAATAGTCTGGAATAAAGTTGCATAGCCCGATGAAAACATCAAATTTTCAAAACCAAAGCAATTTTCTAAATTTGATTCTACATCTCTAACTTAGTAACTGGTGCACTTATTAAACATTTGTCACCACATAGAAGGGAATACTGAGTCAATTTAATAGAACCTGTTACCGCAGAAGCCTATGGTGTCAGAGTTTTGGCGTGCTTGCCAAAACTAATCTTACTTGTTTTCACTTCAAATATCTCAAAAGTTAACCATGTAAAATAAAAGTTACTTCAAACTAAAGTAAGATATGATGACCAATCTTATATATTTATCTCAGAAAATGACAGAAATTCAAAACCATAGGACTAAGCAACTTGAAAGTTGAAGGAAGGTTGACTGCAGCTATCTGGCCACTTTCTAAACCGGTGTGTACTATGCACATTTAGGAACCTTTCACGGACGCCTGTCTGTGTGCAGACTGTGACCTGCGCCCTCTGCTTTCCGGCAGCGTCATATCCTGTTTCTTGAGGACCACATGACACCCACGTGACACCCACGTGAGCCCAGCTATCGGCATCAGCGCCAAGTATTGCACCAATCACATTCTCTAGTTTGCAGTAGGCTTTTGGAATTTGAATTTAAAATGCTAGGATGAAATATATATACAGTATAGTCCCGTTAAACCAAGCTTGGTTAAACCAAACGATCGGTTAATCCTAACTTTGAATTTAAAATGCTAGGATGAAATCTATATACAGTATAACCCCGTTAAACCAAGCTTGGTTAAACCAAACGATCGGTTAATCCTAACTTTTTTCGGCGGCCCGGCAAAATATTACCATTTATCATATAAAAAAGTTGGTTAAACCAAAGTCGATTAATCCAAATTATCGGTTAATCCAAACCAAATTTTCGGACCCCAGGCCACTTCCGGTACGGTTAAACGAAACTTTTATGTGGTTATAAGGTCTAGTTGGTTGGTTGTTGGAGTTTTGCATCCTGGCAACATCTGCGGTCATATCAGGACGGGTTGGTCAGTGTGCACAGGGAAGTCTGGTCTGTTGGGTTCCTGGTAGAGTCAAACCAATGACGAAAGCCCCTGTCAGACCTTGCCGGACTGGGGAACCGGACACTGTCCGGTACTGTACGGCGATGTTCGGGTACCATCCGGTACCCATCCGGCGGTGTCCGGTGGTGTTCGGCGGTCTCCAGTACAAGTTTTGAACGTGTTCAAAACTTCTGCCGGACACCACCGGACTGACGTGTCCAGTTGGTGTCCGGTATGTCTGGTACCCATCCGGTACCCATCCGTACATGTTTGGTACCCATCCGTTGGTGTCTGGTTTGTCCATTTTGTCCGGTACATGTCTGGTACCCATCAGTTACGTGTCCAGTTCTCGTCCGGTACATGTATGGTACATGTACGGTACTTATCCGGTTGTCCGGTGGCAATTAACCCAATTTTACTCTCCATTTCGATACATTTCGATAGATTTCTTCACCGGACAACACCGGACTAGAAAATTCTTTGTCAGGTGGTCTCCGGCACTCTGCCCGGTATGGTGTGACAATGACTTTAAGAATTGATACTTGTTGCTTCCTAGCCTGGCGCTCGGCATTATTAGGATAGGGCAAGGACTGGTTGGCTCAGTGTCAGGATAATGTGACCGAGTGGGATATCAGGTCATGGTGCTGGTGGTCTGGTCTCCTAGTGGGGCAACACTGTAATGTAGCCATTAGTGTGCACTGTCACAAGTTGTTACCCATCCTGATATGACCTTAGATGTTGCAAGGACGTAAAACAACAACAACAAAAACAGTGCTAATTGTATGCTTCAACCAATCACAGAGCTGCTCTGTATTCTATCAATAACCCCTCTTTCCTACCTCTTAAACTAAAGTTGCATAGTTTGATGCTTTAGGATTTCTGCCTTTTTGTTAGGTAAACATATGAGGTTGATTGTTATGATCTACTTTACTTAACTTTGAAGTAACTTTTATTATAACTGATTAGCCTTGAAAATATCTGGCTTAAAAAGTTGCTAAACATGTTGTTAGCATGCACATCGAAAGTCTGACACCATAGGCTTCGGCAGTAACAGGTTCTATTAAATTGACGAGGTATTCCCTGCTATGGAGCAATAAATGCTGAATAAATGCACCAAAACGTGTATATAAATTGGGTATGTAGATTGAAATCTAGATAAACGTTTCGGTTTAGGAAATTTGATGTTTTCATCCAATTACGGGTTTAATTAAATCCATGACAAATAATCGCTGAACTGCATAAATGTGGAACTTGATGGTTGGTTGGGGTTTTATGTCCTCGCAATATCAGAATGCGCACTCACCCTCACTCACGCCCAGACTCACACTCACCCCCCCCCCCCACACTCATTCCCACCCACACCCACACTCACTCCCACACCCACACCCGAACCCTCACACCCACACCCACACCAATACCTTCACACCCACACCATCACACCCACGCCCTCACACCCACACCCATACCTTCACACCCCCACACACCCACACCCTCACACCCACACCCATACCAATACCCTCACACCCACACCCACACCCTCATCACTCCTTACGTACACCATCACCATCACCCACAACCCTCACCCAAACCCACAACCCTCACCACCCACACCTCCCAAAACCTCACCTTCACCCACACCTCACCCTCACCCACACCCACAACCCTCAATCATACCCTCACCCACACCGTTAACCCTTACCGACACCCTCAACCTTACTCCTATCCTCACCCCTATCTTCACCCATACACTCACCCTCACCCACACCCTCACCAACCCCCACACCCTCACCAATACCCACACCCTCACCTACACTGTCACCTTCACCCCAAGAACCTCACCTGAACACCCACACCCCAACACCCTCACCCCAACTCACCCTCACCCCAACTCACCATCACCCCAACACTATCACCCCAACTCACTCTCACCCCAAAACCCTCACTCCAAATCACCCTCACCCCAACTTTCCCTCACCCCAACTCACCCTCACCCCAACTCACCCTCACCCCCACACCCTCATCCTCAACCCTAAACCTTACATTCACACAGAGAGACAAGCCTACTGCAGACACCATTCCAACCGAAGCACCCCCACCCTCCCCGCCCTCCCCGCCCTCCCCGCCCCCCTTCCTTTGGTTCCCACAAGAAGATGCAATGTTTATTTACTTGGCGGCTCCTTTTACACAATCCGGAAGAAAGAGATAGCGGGAACTGCCGGGCGGTTCTGTGCCCTCGAATTGTGCTCAGGGACAATGCCAGAAGGTGGCCACAGTTTTCAGCACCGGCTCACTAGTTGTTCATCAAACCGAGTTGGTAAGTTTATTTTATTTAACGACACATCTAGAGCACATTGATTTTCATATCATCGGCTATTGGACGTCAAACAAATGGTCATTCTGACATATTTCTTTAGAGGAAACCTGCTGCCGCCACATAGGCTACTCTTTCCAAGAAGCAGCAAGGGATCTTTTATATGCACTTTCCCACAGACAGGACAGTACATACCACAGTGTTTGATGCGAGCACTGGTTGGAACGGAAAATAGGTCAAACTGCAAATGGACCCACTGAGCAGGATCACTCGCATGACCGACACCTCCATGGTGGACACTCTACTGCCTGAGCTACATCCCGTTGAGCCGAGATGGAAAATTAAAATTTGAATTAGCAATTGGGGGACAGCTGGTTACAATATATATCTGATGTATATAATATATATAAAATATAGATTAGTACAATTAGAACTTGTCAAATTGAAAAGTAGTAACAGTCAAATGGTACTTCTACCCTTAGTACCGGATATGATGGTCAAATGAGTTGAGCGTCCGTTTCCAGTTTTGGTAGATCATGGGAAATCGAACCCACGGGTTCGAACCCTGGTCGAGTCAAACCAATGACTTAAAAATTGATAGTTGTCTCTTCTTAGCCAGGCACTCTGCATTATTGAGATAGGGCAAGGACTGGTTGGCTCGGTGTCAATATAATGTGACTGAGTGGGATATCATATCATGGTGCTGGTGGCCTGGTCTCCCAGTGTGACAGCACTATAAAGTCACCATGAGTGTGCACTGCCACAAGTTGGTAGTACCCATCCTGTTATGACCTTAGATGTTGCCAGGACGTAAAACTCCAACAACCAACAGCTATCATTAGCAATAGACTAGTTTGTCATTCCAGTGGTGCGGTGAATTGTGGGATGCATAGAAGAAAAACAAACCTGCGAGAAGCACATGGCACATGCTAATACACTAGGTGCAGTTATGAAATGTGCTAGTTTCACCTCATCTCAGCTCTTGTTTGAAACATAGAATACCAACTAAAAATATATGTATAATAAATTAAGATATTAATCTTTTATCCAGCTCTACATTTACATCAATCTAATCATCACATCTTATGCCATCTGCATTTAGATCTAGGCACATCTGGTCACCCAGACTAGTGTTAGAACTATAGTCAGAGTCAGTTTTACTTATTTTATTCATGTTTTATTTCCATCCTATGGTTAACACCATCTGTAGAGCTAGGAAATGGGTAGCGTTAGTCAGACATTGGTTAGATATTTCTTTGAAACAAGTTTCTGTTCACACATTTGACATTTTAATATTTAGAACAAGAATTTAAAATGTTGATTTAAGCATCAACCTGTAAAGTTACTGATTGTTTGTGTGTGGAATTGTATGTTTCTTAGCTCCAAATGCTTAGTTAATGATATTTGTGTCTTAAATTATATCATTATATTATTATATTGCAAGCATGAATCCATGTTTGCACCAAATTGTTCTGTATTTCCATTAATATTGAATAAAATCGAAGTTTTTTCCTATGTGTATCGGGAAACTCAATGGCCGGACGGGCGCCTTTGTTTTGCTCTCAGCGCCATTTTCAGCGCATGCGCAGTCGGAATGACGATCTTGTCTATAGCAACGAGCAGTACACTGACTACCTCCTGAGTCCTATGCAACCGGAAATGGTTCGTTCTGTCTAGGTCCTGTAGTCAGACACTGACATCTGATAACGGTGGCAGTATTAATATACAACAGTTTTAATATACAGTCTCTTGTGATGCATCTGTACTGCTTGTCATGTATCAGCTTCCGGTGTTTGTAGACACATGGGAATAGGTAACAAAAATCAAAGAAAAAGACATAAATTTGTAGGTTTCGCTCGGGAAAAAATTGCTGTCCTTAAAGTTGCATAGGCCGATGGTTTTGAATTTCTACAACTTTTCTGAGATAAATATATTCAATTGATTGGCATAGCGTCCCTTACTTTGGTTTGAAGTAACTTTTATTTTAAATGGGTAAGTTTTGAGATATTTGAAGTGCAAATATGTTAAATTAATTTTGGCAAGCTTGCCTAAACTCTGACACCGTAGACTTCAGCAGTAACAGGTTCTATTAAATTGCCTCTGTATCCTCTCTTATGTGGCAACACATGTTTAATAAATGCGTCATTATCTAAGTTAGATATGTAGAATCAATTTGAGATAATTGCTTTGGTTTTCAAAATGTGATGCTTCATCGGACTATGCATCTTTAATGTTGCATGGTTTTGAGTTTCTGTGATTTTCTGAACTAACTAGATTAGGTTGATCACTATAACTTTTATGTCTAATTTTCTTAGATATTTGAAGTGCTTAATTTTGCAAGCGTGCCAAAACTTAGATAAAAGATTCACTCCGTACTTACAGTACAAGGGTGAACCCTAACATAGTCTAAATATGGGCGAAAATAGCTTTAGTATGGAACAGGAAGTAGAAACTCTGGCTCCAGGATGAAATGGCTACCCATATCGGCACAGATTTGGTGAAATGGGAGAGAATGCAAAAAGACAAGATGGTGGCGATAAAACGCTGTCGGTTTTATTTGTAAAATTCCTTAAGCTACATGTATTATTATATATTTCAAATCAAAAGTAGCGGGTAAATATGAAGATTTAATGGAAGACTATATTTTGCTTCTTAAATTAAGAATTTACTAGCTCAAATCATTTCCTCGCCATGTCGAAATTCTTTGCCTGATTTTCTAATATGTTGGTTTTCACCCCTGTACTGGATGTACGGGGTGAATCCTTTATCTAGCCAAAACTCTGATATGATAGTAGTAGATTACATTAAATTGCCTCCGTATTCCCTTCTATGTGGTGATAAATGTTTAATAAGTGCACCAGTGTGTAACTTAGATATAGGATCAAACCGAAATAATTGTTTTGATTTAGAAAATTTGATGTTTTCATCAGACTATGTAGCTTTAGCAAAAGAGCAGGTGTACAAGTTTTGGTTTGTTATATTTTAATGTTTTGTTTATACTGAGACAAAATTGCAAAAATTGTTTAAAGCCCCAAAAACCGACATTATATGCATTACTTGGTGACGATAGCCAGTTTAGCGGGGTCTGGTTATACCCCAGTCACACTACTGCTTGCGACCACTTTCTGACCACAAATGAAGGTTGGCCGCAAAGAGGTCGCAGAATGGTTGCAAGGTGGTCGTAAGGAGGTTGCAGCTACTGCACTAAAAACCTCCTTGCGCCCAAAATAGTCACAAGATCAGCGACCATTGTTGCTTTGGTCACAAGGAGGTCGCTGGTGACTGTGGGATCTTTGGTCCAAAGTGGTCACAAAGTGGTCGCAAGCCGTAGTGTGACTGGGGCTTTAGTGTGTGCAGGGAAGTCTGGTCTGTTACTTGTTAGTACAGTGCTAGATGTCCGATATCAGGGTTGAGTCCTGAGGAATGCTGGGATGGAGATTGATCAAAGTTAAAGCTGCATAGTCCAACAATTTTGAAAGAAAGCATTCAATTTTCTTAAAGTTGGATAGTCCGATGGTTTTGAGCTTCTGTCATTTTCTGAGTTAAATATATTAAATTGATTGTTATAGCCTCCGTTACTTTAGTTTGAAGTAACTTTTATTTTAAATGTCTAACTTTTGAGATATTTGAAGTGCAACCATCCACAAATAATTTTGGCAAACACGCCAAAATTCTGACACCATACACTTCTGCAGTAACCGGTTCTATTAAATATATATTGGCTTTGTATGCCCTTCTATATGGCGGCAAGTTAATATGTGCACCAGTTAATATGTGCACCAGTATCTAAGTTGGATATGTAGAATCAAATCTGGATAATTGTTTTGGTTTTGAAAATTTTATGTTTTCATCGGACTATGCAGCTTTAATCAAAACACTTATCTAGGTTTTATCCAACTGAGATACTACTATTTACTAGTGCACGTATTAGCATGTATTGCCACACAGCAGGGAATAGACGAGATCACGGTTCTGACTGCGCATCCGCTGAAACGGTGTTGGCAGCAAAGCAAATGCGAATGGCCATTGAGTTTGTCGATACGCATTGGGAAAAACTTTGATTTTATTCAAAATGAATAGAAATACATAACAATTTGGCATAAACATGTATGCACACATGCAATATAATGATCTGATGAATATAGCTAAGACAAAACTAGCCATAGTTAAACATTTTGAGCTAAGAAACATACAATTCCACACAAAACAATCACTGAATTAGTGATATCCACATCACCATTATTAATTCTTGTTCTAAATATTAAAATGCCAAATGTGTCAACATACACTTGTTTCAGAGAAATATATAACCAATATCTGATTAACCCTACTAATTTTCTAGTTCTACATATGTCATTAACCATAGAATACAAATAAAAACATTATTAAATAAGTAAAACTGACTCTGGCTATGGCTCTAACACTAGGCTGCCCAGATTTGTCTAAATCTAAATGCACATGGCATAAGATGTGCCTATTATATTGATGTAAATGCAATGCTGGATAAAAGATTAATATCTTAATTTATTATATATATTTTTTTAGTTGGTATTCTATGTTTCAAACAAGAGCTGAGATGAGCTGAAACTAGCACATTTCATAGCCGCACCCAGTGTATTAGCATGTGCCATGTGCTTCTTGCTGCTTTGTTTTGCTCTGACACATCCCACAATGCCTCGCGCTGCTGGAATGGTGATGTAGTCTATACGCTACTGTACTTTATTTTGAAGACACTTTATTTTATTTTAACACTGTTTAAAGGGTAACTTTAGCGGTATTTAAACTGAATAAATGATCAATTAATATTGGTGTGCACACCGAAATACCTACTGGACATAGGCTTTATATGGGCTTTGTTTGTCCACTACCGAGCATTTCAGCAAGGCACAATAGCAATGAATATTTAATATCTAAATTGGATATATATGGGAGCAAATCTAAATTAAGTGCTTTGCTTTTAGTTTTAGGAAAGTTGATGTTGTAATTGGATTATGTGGATTAAAAACAAAAAATCAAAAACAAACAAAAACTTGCTTGTGACTTTGTTTAGAGGGTGATAATGGAAGCTTTGAGTGACTTGTTGTGGGGTGCTTTGACTTGACTTCTGGGGTGTTTGTAACCTTACGATGGTTACCAGCTGCAGAACTGCAGCAATATAGAGAGGCACCAATAAATCGGTCCAATCATTGGTTGAACATTAATCTTCTGGTGGGACGGTTGTAGAAGCTGGGATGTCTTTACAACAATTAAATGACGAATCGTTGGGGCAGCCCCAAATCACTCCGGTCCAGCAGTAGCACAGCACTCGTATCCAGTAGACAGCAGCAAGGGTTTAGGAGGAAGGGACGGGTAAAGGTGGGTCCAGCAGTTCCAGCAACAAGAACAAAGCGAGAGAAACGATAAGGTAAAGGGCCCCACCCAAGCAAACAACTCCCTTGATCAGGGGGAGAAGTAAGCCTGGGAGGAAAAAAAAGGGTAGAGTATAGGAAAGAGAAATGAGGAGAGTTGAGTCAAAGGACCGAGTCTATTTACTCTATGGTGACCACCTGGCGAGCCAAAGACATGGACAGAGTAACAGTAGAAAGTGAAATGCTGGCAGGCTCCCCCTCCTGGAACTCTTTTCAGACAATATCAAGGAGGAGCATGGCCAGTGGAGAGGAGATAGAGAGAGGTGTGGACGAAGTGCGGTCCAGATAGCAAGTGTGGGCGGCTTTGGCTGCATTGTGTCTTCTATGCTGTTGTCCTTGGCCCCTAGGGCCGCCCGCCCCCTCCCCGAGCCCGGTCCCCGAGCCCCCGCCCTGACCCCGGCGCCTTCCCACGGGCCCCCGGGGGGACGATGACCCGGCGCGTCCGGGGTAAGTGCCGACCTGTGTAGTCTTGTAAATACACCGCACAGCAGCTGGCGATGGCCATCTCTAACTGTAAGGAGAACCTAATCCTAATGGTGATTGCCCCCCCCCCCCCACCTCCACCTCCACCTCCACCTCCACCTCCACCCACTCCCACCTTCCTACACACATGCACACGTAGATCTACACCAACCCTCACCCCGCCCCACTTCACTACACACACGCGCACACACGCACAGGCACACGCACAGGCACAAGCATGCATACACCAACCCTCACCCTGCCCCATCTCACTATACATGCGCACACGCGCACACCCCCTACATACACCATCCCTGCCTCACCTCGCTACACACATGCACACCCGCACACACCCCATCACCCACCAGCCCGTCCCACCTCACTAGACACACGCACACAACCCTACACACACCAGCTCGCCCCACCTAGCTGTTGTTTTGTTGTTTTTGGGGAGTTTTCAGTCGCATTGCTGCGCTGAAGGCTGCAAATCTGCAGCACTGTATGGGCACCGCTAAAAGCGATCTCATGTGGTCGAGAGTTGGCTTCCGATGGGTAGTGGTTAGAGAAAATGGGGGGGGGGGGGGCAGAGGGGGGTGGAGGAAGGAAAAAGGCAGCCTAAGAGCCCAACCACAGACCTCTGAGAGGGCCGGGGGAGGCTGGGTGGTTGGTGTAGTTTTACACCCCAGTAAGACCCTAGGCCATACCAGGACATGCACTGACTTGTGAGAGTGCACCATCATGGTGACTTTATAGTGCTGCCCCACTGGGAAATCAGACTGCCGGCACCATTACCTGATGTTCCACACAGTCACATTATCCTGACACTGTGCGCCCAGTCCCTATCCTGACCTCATACTGCCAAGCAACAAGAACAAAGCTTAACCATCATGAACAAACCATCAACATACCGAACATCCTACACAACTATCAATCGGTTTAAACACATTGAATATTATATAAGACAGACAAAATGTCTTGTCAACTCTAAACTTAACTTGTTTTATAAGAGAAAAAAATGTAACCCACAATGATTATTTGAGTTGCCCTGAGTATACACCTTCTACTCGGTGCTGCTCCCCATTTTTGCATGAACTACAGTGCTCCAGCGCTGACAAATGTCATATTCAGATGAATAATTACTTTACCAACAACAAAAAAGAAGAAAAAAAAAAAGCACCGAACAGCAAAAAGTACCTATTTTCCCGCCTAGCTACATGCACACACCCCATCACCCACCAGCCCGTCCCACCTCACTACACACACGCACACACTCCTACATACACCAGCTCTCCCCACCTCCTACATGCACACCCCCCTATTCACCAGCCCAACCCCACCTCACGACACACACGCACACCCCACCTCACTACACACACGCACACACCAGACCTACCCCACTTCACTACACACACACACTCGCACACTCCCTACACAAATCAGCCCCATCCCACCTCACTACACACATACTTATACCCGACCCGCCTCGCTCTCCTAACGCATACACACACTGTGTTGGACATCAGGTCATGTTGCCGGTGGCCTGATTCCGCAGTGGGGCAGCACTATAAAGTCACCATGGGTGTGCGCTGTCACAAGTCGGTGCATGTCCTGGTATGGCCTAGGGTCTTACTGGGGCGTAAAACTACACCAACCACCCAGCCTCCCCTGGCCCTCTCAGAGGGTCCTGAGGCTGCCTTTTTGGGCTCCTTAGGCTGCCTTTTTCTTCCTC
This sequence comes from Branchipolynoe longqiensis, assembly GCA_030323885.1. Taxonomy (NCBI): domain Eukaryota; kingdom Metazoa; phylum Annelida; class Polychaeta; order Phyllodocida; family Polynoidae; genus Branchipolynoe; species Branchipolynoe longqiensis. The sequence continues at coordinate 51,369,607 of CM059192.1, forward strand.
CCCCCCCTCCCCTCTACCCCCCCCCCCCAATTCCTCTGATCACTACCCATCGGAAGCCAACTCCCGACCGCATGGGACTGCTTTCAGCGGTTCCCATTCAGTGCTGCAGATTTGCAGCCTTCGGCGCACCAATGCAACTGAAAACTCCCCAAAACAACAACAACAGCATACACACACCTCACTACAGGCACACACATACCAGCCCTCACCTCGCCCCACCTCAGTACACACACATGCACACCCCCTATACACACCAGCCCCACCCCCACCTCACTACACACACCGACGGCACTGTCTCCCCTCACACACACACACACACACCAGTCCCGCCCTCCCCACCTCACTACCCCCCCCCCCCAACACACACACACACACCGCGTCCCCCACAACCTTCTTCTGCTCGTCTCGGGTCGACTTTACCTACAGTTCACTGATCAGTCACGCCGAGCGGGGCATGGTGGTCGAATGGTACATACAACCTACTCGTGACATCCTGGGTTCGATCCCCAATAGGGAACCGTATGGGGTGGTCGACTGGGTAGAATACTGGTAATGGATCCAATCCACAGCGGAGCTCGATAGGTTGGTTGTTGGAGTTTTACGTCCTGACAACATCTAAAGTCATAATCAGGACGTGCTCCCTAGGTACCCACCTTGCACACCTATATGAGAGTACTGCATAGGAGTAGATTTGTTCACGCAAAGCATCTGGAGGCTGAGTCCATTGGGTATGCCGTCCTGATATGACCATAGAGTTAGATGTTACCAGGACGTAAAACTCCAACAACCAACCAACCATCGGAGATGAGTGGCTATCCAGATGATTGGTGATGGACGGGATGGTCAAACAGTAAGAGCATTGTTTTCTCATGCGGAAGGTTGTGGGTTCAAACCAAAGACTTACCAAATCTTCACCTGTTGCTGCCTTGCCGGGGTACTTGGCATTGTGAGGTTCGAGTAAGGACTGCTCTTGTTGGTGCAGTCTCAGGATAACGTGACTGAGTGGGATATTATACCATCGTGTAGCTGTGCATACCGGTGAATCTGGAGGGACTCAAGTTGGGATCCTGGTCAAGTCAAACCAATGACTTATAAAATAGGTACCTGTTGCTGCTCGGCGCTGGGCGTTATGAGATCAGGACAGGGACTGGGTGCACAGTGTCAGGATAATGTGACTGTGCGGGACATCAGGTCATGGTGCCGGTGGCCTGATTTCCCAGTGGGGAAGCACTATAAAGTCGCCATGCGTGCATGCTGTCACAAGTCGATGCACGTCCTGGTATGGCCTAGGGTCTTACTGGGGCGTAAAACTACACCAACCACCCAGCCTCCCCCGACCCTCTCAGAGGACTGTGGTTGGGCTCTTAGGCTGCCTTTTTCCTTACCCCCACCCCAATTTCTCTGACTACTACCCATCGGAAGCCAACTCCCGACCACATGGGACCACTTTCAGCAGTGCCCATACAGTGCTGCAAATTTGCAGCCTTCAGTGCAGCAATGCGACTGAAAACTCCCCCCCCCCCCCCCAAAAAAAAAAAACCACACACAAAAAAACAACAAACCATGGTGTAGGCAGTATGGTATCCCAATGGTGGGGGGGGGGGGGAGGAAGGGGCACTGTGAAATCGCCATGAGTGTGCACTGTCACAAGTCGGTACCCGTCCTGATATGACCTTAGATGTTGCCAGGATGTAAAACTACCACACATTATTGACAGGAAAGCTCGATGAACTGTCAGTAACACGGCCTTCTATTTGTAAGCGTTAGTTAGCTTTTAATGTTGGCTATTTTTAGTAGTGGTTTACTAGTAGTAGTAGAATCCCCTCCCTTTCCCTGACCCCGCCCTCCCTTTCCCTGACCCCGCCCTCCCTTTCCCTGACCCCGCCCACCCGTCCTCCCATGTGCCGGGGCCGCCTAAAAGTAAAACCCCGCGATCGGTCGCCCAGATCGGCAGGCATCGATGGATCCTAAGAACTGATATGTGCAGAGCCTGATCCTCGCCTCGCCTCCTCCACCCACCAACAACAACCCTCGCGGAGCCTGAAACCCATCAACAGAGCCTTAAAGTGTGTGTGTGTGTGTGTGGGGGGGGGGGGGGGTCCATGCTGAACATCTGGTTCGCCGCGTGAGGGCGACACCACTGCACGCCGCCTACCGTAGAGCATGTAATGGGCCGCGGGATGGGCCGCGGGAGGAGTCTTTCATATGATCTGAAAGTCCTCTTGTGGGTCCCGGAGATCTATATATATAGCCCGACCACTCACAAACCGTCTCAACCCACCCAGCCCCATCGCCTCCGCTTCTTCCCTCCCCTGGGGCCGTATGCAGGAGTCAGTGTTAGCGAAGCAAAACGGTGTTTGGTGGGAATTCCGGTTTAGCGGCGAAAAAATGGTATGCACGAGTCAGTGTTAGGCCTAACACCAAAGGCTTAACCGGTGTTACCTTACCCCTAAAAAATATCAGGTTTAGCGAGTTTATTAGGCCCAAATCTATTCAATGCTGTCATATTTAACAGAATCAGACACGCAACAAGTGAAATTTATTCAAATCAACCCTAAATCCAAACCCTCCTCAAGGCCACCGGCGCATTGGCGGCGACATTACTAGCCACATTTTCGAATCGACGAACGTAAAGTAAACAAATCGCCGCCGCCGCCGCATCGACGTTGCTTTCCATACTGGCGGCAGCGTCGGTTTTCCCACTTTACGTTCGTCGATTCGAAAATATAACTAGTAATATCGCCGCCAATGTGGCGGTAGCCTTAAGGAGGGTTCGAACCCAGGGCCAATTTGAATAAACTTCACCTATTGCACATCTAATTCTGTTAAATATCATCGCATTCAATAGATTTTAGCCTAATATATGGCTACAAACGCAGAGGGATTTCCCAAATCTATAAATAACTTCACATTTAGCTATAATGAAAGTGTTAAGCGCTCCTGCATACAATTTGACACAGGTCCCGATTTCGGTGATAGCTAAACGGTAACAGGCTCTAACACCAAACCCCGCTAACACTGACTCCTGCATACGGGCCCTGGTCTCGCCTACCGCCTATAACATATAGTATTTATCTGTATATCATTTATTTCATGGTATACAAGGTTAAAAGCTGTGCACCACACCTACTTTAACAAGTTTAAGGCTTGCAGGAGTCCGTTTCATTTTACTCGACATAATGCCACCTTCGTCACGTTATGCCAGGTACACACATACCATATAGGATTCGCGCACTAAAACTCCCGATCCGCTTAAAACTGAAAATGGGCCGATTCATTTTTCGAATCGCGAATCGCAATCGTAATGCTAGCACACACCTACCGTTTTAGCCCTAAAAATCGCGAATCGCAATCGGTAGGTGTGCTAGGGGAGTGCACACCTCACAACTTTTGGGCAGTTTTAGATCGTATACGGTAGGTGGGTGCGGGAAAAACGATCGTAAACGGTAGGTGTGTACCCGGCATTAGACAGCTGCAGTCGAGGTGATGGACGCTGCTGACTTATACTAGATGTTGCCAACATGGTGGTCAGTGCCGACATCATAGTCCTAATCAAAGGCCCAACCAATGTCATATTTACTGCCATTTAAGACTCTTTTGTCAGATTATTTTTTGCGAACACACAGACAAACAAAGAAACACACATTCACTTTTATTTATATAGATAATATGTATGCGCACTGTTACAAGTCAGACCCCATCCTGATATGACCGTAGATGTTGCCAGGATGTAAAACTCCAACAACCAACCAACTTCACTGTCACAGTTCCCAAATCGACGCCTAGAAACCGACTAGTGGCCTTAAATGTCTGAAAAGAGTTCTAGAAGGGGGAGCCGGCCGGCATTTCACTTTCTACCTCTTATTCCGTCCGTGTCGCTGACTGGTCGCCACGGAGTAAGGAGACACAGCCCTTTAACTCAACTCTCAGTTCTCTTTCCTCTATACTACCCGTTTCTTTTTGTATCTCCCAGGCTTACTTCTCCCCCTGATCAAGGGGGTTGTTTGCTTGGCTGGGGCCCTGTTCCCTTTTCACTGTTTCACTCTGTTCTTGCCTACATATCCGAGATTTCCCATCCCTTCCTCCTGAACTGTTGGCTACTGGACGTGAGTGCACACCTACAATCGGACCGGTGATCCGGTACCGCTCCAAGGACTTGTTGTCAATGTTGTAAAGTACCCTACCCCCCCCGCTTCTACAACCACTCCACCTGAAGTTAAATCTTCATTCCCAAGAACGGACGGATATATCGGTGCCGTTCTATATTGCTGCAGTGCTGCAGCCTGTAACCATCAAGGTTACGAACCACCCAAGAGAGAGAGAGAGTAGTGGCCTTAATTACGTCACTAGCCTGTAAAGTGATGACCTTGAAATTAAAGTTGCATAGTCCGATGGTTTTGAATTTTTCTGAGATAAATATATTAGATCGATCACTAATATCTACTTTAAATTAGTTCAAAGTTACTTTTATTTTAAATGGTAAACTTTTTTAGATATTGTGAGTGCAAACATGGAAAATTAGTTGTGGCAAGCTTGCCAAAACTCTGACACCATAGACTTCTGCAGTAACAGGTTCTGTTAAATTGACTCATTATTGCCTTCTCCGCAGAAACAAATGCTTAATAAGTGCATCAGTATCTAAGTTAGATATGTAAAATCAAATCTAGATAATTGGTTTGGTTTTGAAAATTTGATATTTCATCAGACTATGCAGCTTTAAGAGGACGACCTTCCAGGTCCACATCCGGCTGCGTTCCCCAGTGCCGAGACTCTAAAAGCCGTCGCAGTGCGGCGCCTCGTGATCACGCCTTTCAGTCACGTGACATGTGGTTGCTACACGTGACCAGCCGAATCCTGCAGCACCTAGCGGCGGGAATCTGTACTAGCCAGGCTGTTACTGAGCCCGTCAGCAAGAGTTAGAGTTATAGCAAGAAGGAGTTCCAGTACACATTGTTCCTGATGCAGTGCATTGTGGGTGACTGCTACATAAAGGGGGAGGGCTTATTTATTGATGAAGGAAAATGTCACACTGACAGGACTGTAATAACTGTATCCATTCACAAATAGCGTGATCGAATACGACGGGTACCGACTTGTGACAGTGCGCACTCATGGCAATTTCATAGTACTGCCCCACTGGGAGACCAGGCTGCCACCATTATGACCCGGTATCCCACTCAGTCACATTATCCCGACACTGAGCCAACCAGTCCTTGCCCTATGTTATTAATGCCGAGTGCCTGGCTAGGAAGTGACAAGTATCAATTTTGAAGTCATTGGTTTGACTCGACCAGGGTTCGAACCCATGGGTTCGAATCCCACGATCTACCAAAACGGACGAATCGAATACGACAGTTCATTCTTGTTATATGTTAGCCTTCGTAAGAACAACTGGACTGTGTCGGCTCCTGGAATTTTAGCTATGGTTTGTAAGTTAAAGTTTGCTATCATTTTATAATATTTCTGAATGCCCGGCCACGTTTGGGACACCAGATAATACTACAAAAACTCTCCCCTTCATATCACTCATTTATCAACTCATTAACCAATGCTAAGGAAGAATGAAGACAAGGCACACAGATAAACAGTGGAGAAGTTGTGCTTTAATAACACCAACTCCTGTCCACCTACCAGTGACCTATCATCCACACCCCTTGCCTTTGAGCCACACAAAATCTCATTACTACTTTAGCCTGTATAGAAGCAGTGCCTACAGCCCATGGGACAGAGTCCTATGGCTGTGTACACACTCAATTGGAATAGATGAATTTTGATAGCATCAGACAGAGTGTCTAGGGTTCCTGCTCAAGAGTAGGTGTGTCTCACTCAAGAGCCAGGAGTAGAGTCATCTCTCTTCAGTGTGTATGAAGCAGAATCTAGAATAATGATCTCAGATTTGAGGCTAGTGTGGTCAGAGGGCCAATGGGATGCAGGTGACTGGGCAGTCCACAGCCAGCCAATCAGGCACCTCCACAGTCAGGGTGGGTGGCACCCTCCCCCAGTAGGGGTGGCTGTCACTCAACCCAGCTGCAGGTGGTGCCTTGTGTGTATATGCAAATTAGGCTGGTGTGCACACCCAGTGGTAATGTAGGGACAGATAGCTGCATGCAGTTACAATAGATCTCTGTTAAAAGGGTCTTTTCTCCAATTGCACTCTTTATGGATGCATAGAGAAACATTTCAATAATCATGTACTGCCTCTTATATAGGAACATCTCTTCATTAATCTCAGGCATAATATATGAACATATATTGCACACAGCTTATATCATGTCATAATGGGAGTGGGATATTATTACTTTTAGTTTGTATAACATCGTCCCCACTCCGTCGCCCAAGAATAATAATGCTCTCTGCCAATATCTAATTCCCAACCGAAAATCCGTATATTTTTACAATTTGACACCAATTTAACCACTTCAAAATTGCATTTAAGATCACAAATCCATCCAGTTAAGATGATTGATTGATTGGTGGTTCTTTTTTGTTATGCCATGCTGGCAGCAAAGGCCATATTCAAGACAAGAAGTGTTTAACTTGTCTTCTCTCCGTTTCCATTTAACCATCACCTTTACACAGATGTTTGTGTCAATTTTAATGTGGCCATATACATGGGATTAACAAAACTGACAGAATAAATACCACTAACCTTTCGCTGTGAACATGGGCCCTTGCTGCCAACAGGGTGTTAAACCATCAGCAATCAATCAAATCTTTTAATGTTTTGAAACTAATGCGAAACCGTCCGTTTTGAAACCTGTCAGCAAATAGACACTGGTTGGGGAAGAGTTAGAGCAAGAAGGAGTTCCAGTAGACAGTGTTCGTGATGCAGTGCATTGTGGGTGACTGTTAATGGGGAGAGGTTATTTACGAAGGAAAATGTCGCACTGACTGACAGGACTGTAATAACTGTATACATTCATAAATACCGTCCAAATGATAAAACATAGGCACAACCAGAATGGCTGCTGCCATCATAGCATTAAAACCGGAAACCTGTGTATTTGCGGCGGATCCCATCAAACTATTAATGCTCAGGCCCGGCTGATGTGGCCAGCATGGAATGGCTGCTGCATTAGCTAATACAAAAGATCTGAAAGTCAAAAACTTTCAAATGCACACATCTCACTCCATATGGTTCACTCCTTTCTACATTCAATAACAACAAAAACCTTTTCCTTTTATATACAGTGTAACTGACAAATTTCAAACGGATGCGTGAAAAACACATGCGTACGCATCCTCACATACATTTAGACCGCAAAGGATATGCATACTGCTTGCATTTCTCATGTACATATTATTGCTCTGTTATTATTTACTGTTATGTCGTCCATGTCTCATTCTCCCTCATGCTGTGCAAGTCCCGATGGGAGATGCAATTTTAATTGACAAAGGTATAATTTTCAAAATTTAAATTACCCAAATTGATTAATTATATTTATAGAATTTACCAAACAGCATTGAATAGCCAACATGGAGGGGAGGGGCAACATCCACCTCATTTCCCCTTCGCCTCTATGGCCTTGCACAGTAGGCCTACTCGGTCAGTGGAGGCTGATGAGGTCATGAGATTGGCCTCATTGGTTAATGGCCTCCCTCCATAATGGGTGTTTCAAAATGAGTGTCCAAAGGGGTGAGGTTATAAATTCACTGGTTATTCTGTATATGCTGTCCCAAATCATTAGCGAATGCACCAGTATCTAAGTTGGATATATATAGGATCAAATGCAAGTAGTTGTTTTAATTTTGACAAAATTATATTTCATCGGACCATGCAACTTTAAACACCAACAAATCACGTGACCGGATCTTTACGCATTTACAACATGTGGCGGTTAAGTACACATATTAAACGTGGATCTACGAGATGATTGGATGGCGCCGCCAGGGGGCGGGTATGTAGTGTGGGTGTGGTGGATGTGGGGGTGTAGTGGGGGTAGGGTGTGTGTGGGGGTGGAATGGCGCCGGTGTCATGGTATAAAACCCCGGCCCGATCGCAGCCCCTGCCGTGGCTTCTGCGCATGCGCAGAGGTTGTAAACAGGCGCAGCTCGGCTGCAGAACGAATACACACTGCCAGTGTCTATTAAAGATTAATAGAAATGCACAACCCTAACCGTATAAATTTAATATAATCTATCCGTCGAATATGTTTTCTATATGTGTACTAACCAGCTTGTTTCTAAGTGGTGTAGCTTTAGAGATATTTCACTTTTTCTGTATGAAGATTGCACTGACACTCAGAATATCCCAACTTTCACTATTATCTCTGTTTTTAATACTTTCAGCATAAATTGCTCTTAGGTTACATTAAATACTTCAGATCTTCCTCTTCAATCGCGCATTAAGATATTTTTAATCGATCCAATGAAAGCTTTTAAATTTATTTTACAAAAATAAATGCTTAGTCAACTGTCTTCACGGCAGGGGCTGCGATATGGCCGGGGTTTTATACCATGACACCGGGCCATGGCGCGCATTAAGGCTTGTTGTACGTGCTCAGCGTCACCCCGACCTCTCATGCCAGCCCATAATAATCGAGACTAAATCTTCCCTCCCCCTCCCCTTCCCCCCCCCCCCCCCTGAACCCCCCCCCCCCCTCCATGAAAGCGCCAGCCTAGGCTGGGGAGGCCAGTGTTGCCAACCTGAGGTACTGAGAATCCATGAGGTTTTGCGTGGTGGGAAATGTAACCCGATGTAAAGTCGACAGCTGGCATCTGTTGTTTGTGTAGGCAGGCTATATGAAATCAATACAGGCAAGGAGTGAAAGGAAGAGTATAAAGAGTGAAAATAGAGTGAGAGCTTGCACCCTCAGGTTTATTATTATATAGTGGTACATGGATCTGATATGGCATACCACCTGACCATTATCTCCAATCAGCAACAAGCATTTCTAGTTCCACCAATGAACAGTAAGCATTCCTGTATCACCATGGCTACTGTGATCTACCCACCACTACCATGCGGTGTGGCTGCTTGGCCTGCACCTGCCTGCTGTGTGTGTGTGTGGTGATCCGTGACTAACAGTTGGGGGGGAGGGGTAGTGAGTAGAGTTCTTGAGCTCCTTACACACTAACAGTAGTGCCCCTTTCACACTATCTAATACACAATGACTATTGACTACAAGTAAAGAGTCACCAGCAACTACATAAATACATTCATGCGCCTGGCCCTATACACCATTTACATTAATAGACCATTTGTACTCCTTTATAGACCATTTCACATTCCCCACCAATGCGTTTTATCAGAATATTTTACACCGAGTCGTGGCAGCCGTGAGCTTGCTACTAATGCTAGGGGGGTCGGGAGCCATGCGCCCCCCCCCCCCCCCCCCAGAATATTTGTTTAAACTGACTTGAAAATGGGCTATTTGAGGGAATTTCCTATGGGTTATACTTATAGGCTGATATTCTAGCATATTGTCATGGGGGTGATGAAAATGGGAAACATTGCGCCTAGAGCGGGACTCGAACCCACATCTCTTGCATTCCGGGCCAGTGTGCTAACCATTACACCACCTAGGCTCCCTGATGTTGCCACACTACCCACACCTACCTGTATACACGGCTCCTTGCCTGAGAGGTCAGTGCATACTACTACACTATGTATAATATGATATTGAAATTCCTGGGACTAGGCCGCTGGCACCATGACCTGATATCCCACTCAGTCACATTATCCTGACACTGAGCAAACCAGTCCTTGCCCTATCCCAATAATGCCGAGCGGCTGGCTAGGAAGCGACAAGTATCAAGAAGCTGGAGCTAGCCCCTCACTTTCTGTGACCCTCATGGGAATTTCGTGAGAGTTGGCAACACTGCTAGGAGAGTCACTTTGTCGCCAAATGCCACCCTCGGCTTCCAATGTCGTCAGTCATGCGCAATGCCGACGTACGGCCAATGGGCGCTGTGCGCGAATTGTCGTCGGTGAACTCCCGGCGGCGCTACTGGTCCCAGCGACTCTGAAAGTGTGGTGGTGGAGGTGGGTTGGTTGCGAGAGGGAAAGCGAGGGAGGGAGGGAGGGGGGAGGGAGGGGGGAGATTTTGTTGTTGTTTTACGTCCTAGCAACATCTAAGGTCATATCAGGACGGGTACCGACTTGTGACAGGCGCACTCATGGCGACGTTATAGTGCTGCCCCACTGGAAGACCAGGCCGCCAGTACCATGACCTGATATCCCACTCAGTCACATTACCCTGACGTTGAGCCAACCAGATAGGAAATTTCTGCATTTTGTTTGGAATGATCAACTTTATGAGTTCACCTGTATGCCAAATGGTTTAGCTTGTGCCCCACATTTATTTACTAAATTGTTGAAACCAATATTTTCGCTTATGGCTAGAAAAAGACATAATGTTCCCATATATTGATGATTCCTTCATTGTGGCTCAAACGAAGACAGACTGTCAAAGAGCAGTCAATGATTCGTGTCCAACATTCACTAAGTTGGGGTTTTACATTCATAACACAAAGTCAGTTTTTACTCCAACCAAAAGTTTTAAATGTTTGGGATTCCTGTTAGACACAGACAATATGACCGTCTCACTAACACAACAGAAACTAGAGAAGTTTATCACTACAGCAGACCAATTGTTACAGTTAAAGGCCTAAGATTAAGCAGGTTGTGGTTCTAATAAGAGTCATGATAGCCTATGCGCCAGCTGTTCTATATGGAAAAGCTCATATTAAGTCGCTAGAAATAGATAAGAATTTAGCATTAGCGCATACTAAAAGTAATTTTGAAAGGAAAATCACTATTTCAACACAGGGATTAGGAGATATTTTGTGGTGGTATGCAAACATTAATTCTTATCTTAACCCGATTAGAATGGGAGGACCCTAACACTATTGTTACGACAGATGCGTCCATAGAGACCATCAAGCAACTGGAGGACGTTGGTTGGATGATGAAATTTCTGATCATATTAATGTGTTAGAACTTAGAGCAATTTATTTAGGTTTATGCAGCTTAGTGCGCATACCAAAGTTTCATGTGAGAGTGTTGACAGATAACACTACAGCGATGGCTTACATTCGTAACATGGGAGGGACTAGGTCCAAACCTTGTAACCAGGTAGCCAAATTAATTTGGAACTGGGTTCAGCAGCATGAGCTATGGCTAACAGTGGCACATATTCCAGGTAGTCAGAACACCTTAGCAATAATCATTGTGCACATTAATTAAATAGATCATGGCATTCGAACCCATGGGTTCAAAACCTGGTCTACTCAAAATGTATGCTTGTCGCTTCCTAGCCAGCTGCTCAGCATTATTAGGATAGGGCAAGGACTGGTTGGCTCAGTGTCAGGATAATGTGACTGAGTGGGATATCAAGTCATGATACTGCTGGCCTGGTCTCCCAGTGGGGCAGCACTATAAAGTCGTCATGAGTGCACAGTCACAAGTCGGTACCCGTCCTGATATGACCTTAGATATTGCCAGGATGTAAAACTCCAACAACCAACCAACCAACCCGGCCATCTTGTAATGATCATTGTGCACATTAATTTTCATTTACTCAAAATTGAAGCCACACAGGACGATGAAAGCATCCTATTTTCAAAACCAAAACACTTTCCTATATGGAACACTAAAGCTAAGATTCCTTACACGCGGTATGCGGAATGCGGCATGCGGCATGCGGCATGCGGTATGCGAATGGGAAGATTCCTTCTACGCGGCATGCGGCATGCGGCATGCGGCACACGACTGGCTATATTTAAAAAATAAAAATAAACAAGTATACTCCATACTGCACTGTATATGGCCTAATATGGCATCTATATGTATGTAACTCTTGGTACGTCACATGGAGGTTCTTACCTTTATAATTACCAAATTATAGATAAGTATTCATATTTTTGTGGCTCTGATAGCCTTTTTACCAACCAGAACCCCCACCACCACCACTACCATATGTTTCCACTCAGAAGCCTTGTGCGTGACCGTTCCGTAATGCTCAGTCGCCTCTCCTACTGTTAAACTAATGGACACATCAGACTCAGGTTTCTATTCCCACCCTGCGTGCCGCATACCGCATGCCGCACCGATCGCTACAAGGACCGATCGAGTTGTCGCATTCGCATTCGCATTCGCATACCACGTGTAAGGGTTGTAGCCCATTGAGTTCAAGGCGTTTCGATTTTTTGCCACATTCGCATTCGCATACCGCATGCCGCATACCACGTCTAAGGAATCTTAGCTTAAGGGGTCATTCAAGACGGGATGGCCGATTGAGTGAGAGCGTCCGTCTTCCGTGCTGGTAGATCATGGGGTCGTGGGTTCGAACCCTGGTCGAGTCAAACCAATGACTTAAAAATTGATACTTGTCGCTTCCTAGCCAGGAACTCGGCATTATTAGGACAGGGCAGGCACTGGTTAGCTCAGTGTCAGGATAATGTGACTGAGTGGGAGACCAGGTCATGGTGCCGGCGGCCTGGTTTCCCAGTGGGACAGCACTATAAAGTCACCATGAGTGCGCAGTCACAAGTCGGTACCCGTCCTGATATGACCTTGGATGTTGCTAGGGCATAAAACAACAGAACTAAGGGGTCATTCACAATTATCAACATTTTCACAAGCTTACAAGCCCTACGTTCGGGGTGTGGGGTGGGGAGGATATGGGTAGGACTTCCCACACTTCTGCAACTTTTAAAAATATCAGTCAAATTAGGCAGGATTGGGACCCATACTTCTTGCCTATCTGGAGCTTACAATATCAACATTTTGATTGTGGATGGCGGGTGTGGGGGGGGGAGGGGAGGTATGTAATTGTTTTGTATGCTTGTAAATATGTTGATAATTGTGAAGGACCCCGAAGTCAATTTAATAGGAAATTGTCACTGCTGAAGCCTAAAGCGTCACAATTTCGCATACATTAATTGTGATATTTTCATTTCAAATGTCGCCAAAGTTAACAAGTTTTGATTGTTTTTTTTAAGTTCTTTGAAGTTAATGCAATATAGATTATAAGGTTCAACCTAATGCAGTAAAACCTCTCTAACCGACCACCTCCACAGATCGACCACTCCCCTATATCGATCCCTTTAATTGGGTCCCAAACGATCCCCCATACAATATCACTGTGACGATTAAAAAAAAAACTCCCTAAACTGACCACCTCCCTAAATTGACCATTTAAAGTCGATTTAGAGAGGTTTTACTGTATAGTTATTTTTGTCAAATATGGCAGAAACTGAAAAGCATGGGACTATGCAACTTTAAGCCGTCAAAATATTACCGTCCCAGCACCGAATCACAGTCAAAGCCGCAGACCCTACAGATTAGTATTGATTATGCTGGATTAGTTCTTGCTGGCTGGGTTAATAGAGGAGCGAGGGCTAGTACATTTTTAAATTGAGCTGCTTGGTCTCGCTATGCATGCAGTACTATCTAACACTGCCGGTGGGAGGAGGGTGGTGGGTGGTGGGTGGTGGGTGGTGGGTGGTGTGTGGTGTGTGGTGTGTGGTGTGTGGTGGTGGGTGGTGGATAGTGAATGGGTGGTAGATAGTGAGTGGGTGGTGGATAGTGAGTGGTGGGTGGGTGGTTGGTGGGTGGTGAGTGGGTGGTGGGTGCTGTGGTGGTTGAGAGTCAGTGGGTGGTGGGTGGGAGTAGGGTGGTGGGTGGTGAGTGGGTGGTGGATAGTGAGTGGGTGGTGAATAATGAGTGGGTGGTGGTGGTGGGTTGTTGGGTGATGAGTGGGTGGTGGATAGTGAGTGGGTGGTGGATAGTGAGTGGGTGGTGGGTGGGTGAGAGGGTGGTGAGTGGGTGGTGGGTGGTGAGTGGGTGGTGTGATGGGTGAGAGTCAGCGGGTGGTGGGTGGTAGGAGGGTGGTGGGTGGTGAGTGGGTGTTGGGTAGTGAGTGGGTGGTGGAACACTGAGTGGTTGGTTGGTTGTTGGGTGGTGAGTGGGTGGTCGATAGTGAGTGGGTGGTTGGTGAGTGGGTGGTGGGTGGTGTGATGGGTGATGGTCGGTGGTGGGTGAGAGTCAGTGGGTGGTACTACTACTGGTAGTGGATGGTGGGTGGTAGGTGTGGTTTGTGCCGGGTGGTAAGGGGTGTGAGGGGTGGTTTGCTGTTTGGCACCAGGAGTAAAGTTACCCAGTAAAACACTACAATGCAATAGTATGGAGTGTCATTCATTATTCATATTCAGTTAATGATTTATACAGATACCATATACAGATCAAAGAAGAAAAGTAATCAAGTTGCGTTTAGTACTGAGTATCTTTGACAAAGGAACCTCACAGATAAAAGACAGGTAGACACAACCCAACAGGGAATGCTTTTTGTGAGATCTCAGAATGGGATAAGTGATACTGAATGCTCTATACAATTGTATCGATTGTCATTCATTATTTATATTTGCATAATTATTTTTGTAACTGATACATACAGCTGTACCGTATACGCTCTAGCGTGTGTGGCGCGAGGGGGGCCAATTACCCTGACAGCTGGGGGGGGGGGGCGGGTGGCACCACCAATGCGCCAAGGAGGAATACACAGTATATGTTCTCCTTGCATTTATACTCGTATAATGTTTTATACATCACATATACAGTAAAACCTCTCTAACCGACCACATGTACAGGTTGACCACCCCCCTATATCAATCACTTTATTTGGGTCCCAAACAATCGCCCATAAATTACCATTGTAACAATAAAAGAAACTCTAGGCCGACCACCTCCCTAATTAGACCATTTAAAGTCGTTCCCATGGTCTGTCGATTTAGAGAGGTTTTACTGTAGTATTTATAGTATATATAATATTAATAGTATATATAGTATATATAGTATATATAATATATATAGTATGGGATGTATAATTAATTATGCAGATATAAATAGGCGGAGTATCCTTTATTATTTATTATTTGCCATTACTTTATTTGCAATATATTATAGCCAATCGCTAACCTGCCCAGATTTGTGGCGGTTTGCCTACACTAGCGCCAGCAACAGGCGTTTCCGTCGGCACGCTCGGCTGGGCAGTCACTTCTCTAGGCAATTTCAAACTTTTACAGGTAAGCCTGTTATTGTGCTAGCCAAGACTCAATAAAAGTGTCCGACCCAACACTCGTCTGTATCCTTCCTTTCTTTACATAGCCCTACTTTATATATAGTATATATAGTATATGTACAGTATATGTACAGTATATATAGTATATGTACAGTATATACAGTGAATAAGTATATGCAGTATGTACAGTATACATAGTACATGTATAGTATGTATGATATGTATGGTATGTATAGTATGCATAGTTTTTGTTGTTGTTTTTTTATTGCCCATAAAGTATAAGCTCCCACGAGGGTTCTTGTTTTCAATGCTGGACAGCTGTGGTGCTGTCTAGATCTGGTCCTTCGCCTAGGAGTGTTTACCTGTTTCTACTCAGGCCAGCCTTTAGCGATTTTGGGTGTTAGTAGCCTATGTTAGTTTTTTTTAAATTTTTCCAGAGTTTTGTCTAGTCTGAGTATGATACCTTAACCTATTATGTAAATCTACTTGGGTGTCATGCAGGCTTGTGGGAGAGGATCCCGTCCCATTTTAATTTGTTACAGCATCCTTTCACCCAAGCCCTGTCCTTAGATAGTGCACCAGTGTGACAGAACACACGCGGACCTTTAGGACTGCGACCAGGTGGGATGGTTGTGTTCTTTGCTTAGCCATTTTGTATTTCAAGGTGGATCAGATGCATTACCGTGGCCTGTCCATTTCTGTGTTGGTTTGTGTCATTGCACATACCCAGGTGGACTGTGGCATGTGGTGATAGCTTTCCTGATTTCCTTTGTACTTAGGAGCGCTAATTTTCCTATTTTTAATACCTACCATTTTCTGTGGCTTGTCTTTTGCTTTTTGTGCCAGTACACAGCAAGCAGTGACTGCGCTCAGGGCAGGTGTGATTTTTCTGTGTCAGTAAGTAGTTGTTTTCTTTAGGAATTTTTTGTAGTGGCCAAGTACACTTCTTTCATAGATTTTTGTGTTACTCATTTCCGTCAGTAGTATTGGGCCGCCGCCATGTGCCTAGTGTCCCTGCTGGGGGTTACTGTGTAACCTGATTTTGTGGTGTAGTGGTGTGCTAGTATTTTCAGTTGCATTTCCCCTATACTTGTTAATAGTGTTGCATTGCATTTTTTGTGTAGTTTTATTGTAGGATATCTTTTGTGTACTTGGAGACATATTTTAAGGGCTTTATTTTGCAGTACCTGTAGTTTGTTTAGTAGTTTGGTATTTGCTCCCATGTATACTACATCACTGTAGTCGAAGTAGGGGAGGATAATGCCTTTATATATTTTAATTGCCATGTTTTCAGTCATGTAGTATCTCAGTTTTGCCAGTAGCCATATTTTCTGGTTTGCTTTTTTGATACTTTTTGTGATGCAAAGGTAATAATTTAGGTGCCTGTTGAGGTCCACTCCCAGATATTGGTAGCTGTCTACCTGCTCTAGTTCGCTGTTTCCCAGGAGACACTTTATTTTGTTACTGGTTAATGTGGTACCAAATTGTTCCATCTTCGATTTATTCCTATTTATAGTTATCTTATTTAAATGGCACCACTCTTAGTTTCATTAGTGTTTGATTTAGTTTTGGTTCTATTTCTTCAGATGATTCGCCTGCGGTATACACCACAGTGTCATCTGCATACAGTTGGATGTTTTCAATGTCTAGCCAGTTGGTTGGATCATTTATATATATGAGGAAGAGAAGTGGTCCCAGAACTGACCCTTGTGGCACTCCACAGCTTATTCTTTCCTTGTTTGATATGGCTCGATTTACTGCCGTGCATTGCTTTCGATTTTTTAGGTAGCTTGCTAACCATTTTCCAGTTACTCCCGTTATTCCAATTTGGGATAGTTTGCTAATTAGGATAGTGTGGTCCTTTGTGTCAAAGACTTTGCTAAAGTCTATGAATGCTGCAGCCACTAGCTTTTTTTTATTGATACTGTTAGAGATATCGTTTTATTAAGTTAGCAATTGTTTTAATTGTTGAGTGGTATTTTCTGAATCCGCCTGTTTACTGTTTAGTATTTTGTGCTCGATCTGGACGGTCCATAATATGTCTAGGCATTACTTTCTCCATTAGCTTCCCAAACAGTGGGAGTATAGAGATGGGTCTATAGTTGCCCAGGACTTGTTTATCCCCTCCTTTGTGGAGCGGGGTTACATTGGCTAGCTTCCAGCAGTGTACATAGGTACCTTTTCTGAATGATGTGTTGAATAGGTTACATAAGACTTGGGATGCATCCGAATGCATCCTTCAGTGCTATGCTCGAGGTATTTTCAATGCCTGAGGGCTTTTTGAAATCAATTGTTTTTATGAGATCACTTATTTCTTTTATTGTGGTTTCGCAGTCACCTATGGTGCTTTTGTGGCCCAGTTCGAGTTAAATTTGTTGGATAGTTTATTTCATATGGTAGAAAAATGTTTGTTCATTATATTCGCTGTATCAATGTTGCTGAATTCAATTCCCTCATTGTTGTATAAGGTAATCAAGTCTTTATTGTTGTTGTTTCGAATTAGTAACTTTATGTTGTTCCAGAATTTATGTGCGTTTTTTCCCCCATTGTTGGTCTTGTTTGATAATGAATTTTCTTTTGGCTTTCCCCACTGATTTCTGGCTAATTGTGTTGATTAATTTCGGGGTTCCCCATGGGTCCTGGTTGTTTTTGATTTTAAGTTTTTTTTATTGGGCAGGTAGTGTCGAGATGATTTCGCACTTCCCCAGTGATAGTGTTCCATTGGTCATTTACATCTATGTCAGTTGGGAGTGTTAATTTAACAGTTTTTTCCACATGCGCTGCTAGCGCTTCCTTCGTGTAGTTTTTGTATGATCGTCCCATGCGGAGCGTAGCTAGGTTTTTGGTTTTTATTTTCTTTCTAGTAATATATATCAGTTCATAGTATGTATGTACATATACAGTATATTAAATAAGTAGAAATGTGAAACACTGTTATAATATAACAATGCTCCGGTTTAAAGCAGATTCAGATATAAGTATTATAACGTTATGATTCATTGGACACAGAATTCTTTAATTCAGAGGTAATTCAGTAAATTGAATCATGATTTAATATTATTCATAGAATGCATGGTATGCATAGTATATGGGTCACTCTCCTGAAAATTGGTCAGCATGGGATGGGATTTTAAAACATCAATAAAAAAACTTCCTACTTATCTTTTTCCTTATACTTTTCATATTCATGTTCAGATTTGATGTAAGAAGTAAGGGAAATAAAATAAACTGTGTGCAACTTTGGTCCATTTAGTTATGAAGTGTTTTTGTACCAAAAAAACACATTTTACGGTCAGCCATTTGTAACATGACATATGGGGCATGGTTGGATCCTTACTAACATCTTGTATTGCATTGATATATCAAACAAAACAGTTCCGAAATCAAAAAGGAAGTATTTATTAACATGTATGCATGCTTAAATTAAAAAAACTAAAATTTCATGTCTCCAGAAATAACATTACAAATTTCCGTCACAGATGTAACCAGTGGTGTCTGAATGCCACACAAATATTGTACTCTAATTATTCCGTGAATAAAGCATGGCTAGGAATTACTTTTTAAAAAATCACTATAAGCACTACATATTTCTGTATATTATGCCATGATTAATATGCTTCTAAGTGTGAAATTATGTAATTCTGCTTAGATTTTTATTAAGCAGACTGTGTGGTGTTCTAAACATGTGTTACATCTGGGCAACACATGTTATACGGCCATAAGACATAGCTTCAAGTTGCATAGTCCGATGACGTTCAAATCTTTGCACAATGTTTTAGATAACTATATCAGGTTGACTATTATACCCTACTATTCATTATTCCAGAGTCATTTGCATGGAAAATGGCTAATTTTGGAGCAATTTGAGCTGAAAGAATCAAAAATCATTTCAGCAAGCTTGTCAAAAGTCTTATTGTTGTGGCCCAGATTCACATCTCGCAATGGTCAAGTGATGAGGAATGACCTATTAATGTGTAGGTAGTCTAGAACCTGACTGATGATGGTACTGGGAATGAGGTCAAGATTAATAAGGTCACAAGATTGTCCTAATTGGTTTGTGGCCTCCCTGCCTAATGGCTCCCTTCAAAGTAGGTGTCCAAACGGATCAATCAATCAATAGTTCCATCCTCTAGTCGAGGGTTGGATGCAATGGTTCTCCACTTGTCCCGATGTTGTGCTGTTCTGATAGACTGTGAATAATTCAAGCCTGTCCACTGTGAAATATTTGTAAACCATGATGTTCTTGGTCTCCCTCTCCCTCTGCTGCCATTCACAATGTACGGTATATTGAACTCTGATGAATGATGTGCCAAAATAAATAAGTTTCTTTGTCTGTATAGTGGCAAACAAGCGTTTCTTATTTTTAATTTTCTGAGAACTTCTTTGTTGGTGATCTTCTTTGTCCATGATATTTTCATCATCCTTCGATAAGTCCACATCTCAAATGCTGCTAAACGTTTGTACATTTTCTTAGAGATTGTCCATGTCTCTGCCCCATACATTAGAGTAGACCACACATAACACTGAAGAATACGCTTCCTTGTTTGTATTAATATCTTACTTGATGTTAACACTCTATACATTTTGGAGAATGTTGTTCGGGCTATGTTATCCTTCTTTTAATTTCTTCCTCACATCTCCCATCATTTGTAATCTTTTGTCCGAGATATATGAATTCGGATACTTGTTCTATGTTTGTGCCATCTATGGTTATATTGACATTTGGTTTATCTGTCTTTTACTTATAACCATTGTTTTGGTCTTCCTGGCATTCATCTTCATGTTGAATAGTATTCCAGCTTTATTGATTCTATTCACTATATCTTGTAGGTTTTTCTCACTGTCTGCTAGTATTACACTGTCATCGGCATATCTAAGATAGGGTCATAAATGTACTGATTATTCTGGATATGCTGCCCCAAAGCTTTAGTTATTGCACCGTTACCTAAGTTGGATATATAGAATCAAATGTAGGTAAGTGTTTTGGTTTTGAAAAAAATATGTTTCATCGGACCATGCAACTTTAATCATGGACTACACCTTTATTTTTTATCTCATCAATTGATATTTTACATAGATGTAAAGGGGAGATTTCAAGCTTTCATTTGCAGCCAACAAATTTGAAAAAAATTTAAATATTAGATTTTAACTCTCCATGTGACACTTCTGGCCAGTTTTCAGGAGAGTGATGCATTATATATAATTTGCGGTTCAGTCAACGCGTGATAATGAGGAGAGGCGGTCTCGAGACTCATACACCCCTTATATATGGCGATCCAAGCGCCACCTGGCGGATCGACTTGAATAAGAATGGACACTATTAGTCCGGTTCAGCATTTTGCGGCGACGCAGAGGTTTTACTGTATATATGTATATCTAGGCTCGCGCTGTATATACATATGGTAAAGCCTCTCTAACCGCCCATCTCCACAGATCGATCACTCCCCTATATCGATCGCTTTACTAGGGTCCTAACAATACCATTGTAACCATATTCTAACTCCCTAAGCCGACCACCTCCCTAAATGGACCACTTAAATTCGGTCCCAAGGTCGGTCGGCTTAGAGAGGATTTACTATACACACACACACACACACACACACTCACACACACACACACTCACACACACACACTCACACACACACACACACTCACACACACACACACTCACACACACTCACTCACACACACACACACTCACACACTCACACACACACACACCTATCCATCCCTCCATGTTTCCCCACTCAACACTCCCTCATACCCCCCAATCAGTCACCAGTTCCCCCATGTCAGTCAGTTCCTGCACCGCTGCTCCTCTAATGTCAGCAAGCAGCGGCAAAGCCCGTCAGCTGCTCGTGACGCCGATCGCCGACAGGGGGCAGCACCGGAGCCACCCGGCAGGCGTCGGCGGGCGGCGAGACAACGGGACAGCGGGACGTGGCCACTGGTTGCGGCATTGACACGTCCCCCGCCCGCCACCTTCACTACAGCCGGCCGTCGCCTCCCTCGTGCCCGCAGACTTCCCCGTGTGCTGTGGGCACTGCGATAAGGCGACTTGGTCCACACCTCTTGTCCTCCCTTCCTCTCCCTCCCATTTCCTCCTCCTCCCCCCCCCCTCTTCCTCCTCCTATTCCTCCCCCTCATTGCTCCCCATCCATCCTCTTCCTCCCTTCTCGCCCTCCCACACGACCTTCCCCCTCACCCTCTTTGTACCCACTCACCCTCTTTGTACCCCCCTCCTTCCTCCTCCTCCCCATCCCTTCTCACTCTCTTTTTCTCCTGTCCTTCCCTCATCATCCTCCCTCCTTCCTGCCATTCTCCCTCTTCCTCATCCTTACACCTATCCTTCCCTCCTTCCTCGTCCCTCCCCATCTCCATTTCTCTTTTCCTCGCCCTCCCTAATGCTCCTCCTCCCTCTCCATCTCTCTACCTTCTCCCTCCTCCTCCTCCTCCCTTCCACCCCTCCCTCCTGCCCCTCTCACCCTCCACCTCTCTCCTCCTGCCTCTCCTCTTTACCCCCCCCCCCCCCCCCAGCCTCCACAGGACTAGCTGCTCAGTGGTAACGTCGGGAGGCCGGGCGGTGAGTGAGTCCCCACCACAGTACGGGGCGATGAGCAGGTTGTCTCGACTAACGCCGGCAGGGAGCGCTGCTCCGGGTGCCGGGCAGTGGTAGTCAGCGCGGGAACCACTCCCGGGGCCGCGGGGCGGAGGGGTGGCGGGGGGCGGAGGGGCCGGTGTAGTACGCGCAAAACACTGCCCCACAAAAACACTACGGTAGTGTTTTCAACCTAGTGTTAACTAGCGGTATTTTACACACTAGAATCTTTATAGGAAATATAACCCTAACTTCTGTGTGTGGAGGCTGGAAAGCACTAATGTATGATATTACTCAAGCGATGATCTGCTTACTGTATCTGCTTACTATATCTGCTTACTATATCTGCTCACTATATCTGTTCCAAGGAATATCAAACCAACAGAAATTAAGTGTGGTACAGTCTAGTAGGGAGGGGTGGCTGGCTCCGCCTGCTGTGCTGTCTCCAGGTCATCTGCCTGCCACACCCCCTGCCCAGCTCTTTTATTCAGATTCAACATTCAAAAATACAGGTACACAGTTGCTGGGAGTCTCCTCAGTCAGAGAGTGTCACATGGCATTTCATTGGCTGAACCCCTCCAGTCAGTGGTGGGGGGTGGGGTGGGGGGCCAACCCACCCACCCCAAGTCAGATACATATTTTTCCATCCAGTTCACCAATTACACTTATATGGGAATATCAACCCTGTTTATATTTACATAACACCCGTGGTCACCAGTCCCGTAGATTGGGACAACTCCAAAATAGTAGGAGTTTCTACATGCCTGACTTTGAGAATTACATATTGTATCACCTTTAGTTCAGCAAACTGCTCCCAGGTGGGGCAGGGAGGGCTCACCACACACACACACACACACACACACACACACACACACACACACACACACACACACTCCTCCCACCTCCAGCCTGACACCTGGCTTTGGCAGGTCCTGCGCACACACACACACACACACACACACACACACACACACACACACACACACAACCCCCATGCATTGTCACCTGTGTGCTAACACTCCCTCAGATACTGGCATCTATCTGTAAGTCATACCATAACAATAACAGGCACACAGAAATTCTTGACTTAATTATTATACCCATTCTGTGGCATTCTTCACAGACTATTTGTCTGGGTGAAGAACCCAGTCTGCATCAACTGTATATGCTGCCCTTAGTTTCAGCATTTACCTCCTTTCATACAATATATAATACCAACAGACTTCAATTCAGTAATACATGTAAATATACCAATACATTCATAATTTTCCAGAGTTCTTATCTCCAGTGGTTATATTTGATGTAGAACCTTAGAACAATCTGATATTAATTATCACTTCACTTAATATACATAATCTACCATGGTTTCACAACTTGGTTTGAATATTATGCATATGTATTTAGCAACATGATAGAATGAATTAGGTATTATTAGAGAAGTTTTATAGTGGTACTTATATAATTTGAATATTATTATAATGACTTTATAGAAATAACTGGATGATTTAAATATGATTAAAACAGTTTTCTTAATGCTTCACATATGAGTTTTATGAAAAGGAGATATTTTAGAATTTATTTAAACAATTATTTATTTATGAACCAGACCTAAAAGTCGGAATATTTTACACTAGGTTCAAAACACTATGGTAGTGTTTTCAACCTAGCTGAAGGTAGGTTCAAAACACTACTGTGGCCACGCTCAAAACACTATCCTCAAGTTCAAAGCACTACCTTTAAGTTCAAAACACTACAGGGCAGTATGTAGTAAGGTGGGGCAGTAGGGGTTGTTTTTAGTGGTTATTGTTTTACATCCTAGCAACATGGAAGGTCATATCAGGATGGGTACTGACTATCCTATTAATGCCAAATGCCATGCTAGGAAAGCGACACGTATCAATGTGTGGTGCACACACCACAGCACCATCAGCGTATACTAACACGTGGTGCACACAATGCAGCACCATCAGCATAATACGTGGCGCACACACCGCAGCTCTATCAATGTATACTAATACGTGCTTCAAATGCCGCAGCAGGGTCAGCTTGTCGTGATAGTGTTTTGAACTTGGGTAGTGTTTTGAATGTATGTAGGGGTAGTGTTTTGAACTTAACAGTAATGTTTTCAACCTAAGTTCAAAACACTACCGTAGTGTTTCGAACGTAGGTTCAAAACACTACCGTCGTGTTTTGAACGGCGTAATATTTTGAACGTCCTACACCGGCTGTGGGCGCGCAGTGTCAACGGCCAGGCCAGGCACACTGCGGCGGGGCTCGATCACCACCCGCGTGCTTGTTGACTGAACGGCGGGCAGTGTCCCTAGCGGCGTGGCGGAGGCGGGAGCCCGTGGGAAGGTGCGACGAGCGATAAAGGCAGATGGTCGAGAGGATGACAGTCAGTTAGTTCAGAGCGCCACCTCTACCACCACCACTACTACAACAACAACCACCACCACCACCTGGAACCACCAGCTCCAGCTCCAGCCAGGGCCAGCTCCAGCTCCAGCTCCGAGTGAGTGGCTCGAAGACTCATAAACAACCCACTCTCCTCGGGCGGGAGGAAAGACAGGCGACGGCGGGCCAACCATTGGTGACGGGGGGAGTGACTGACGGACTGCCCCTGACGTGCGGCGGCGGCGGGAGGAGGAGGAGGAGGAGGAGCAGCCGTTGTCCAAGTCGCTTGTTTACGGGGCTTGCCAGGGTGTGGCCCGTCAGTCAGTCAATCGGCGGCGTGTGTGCTTTGCGGTGAACTACTGTCATCACATAACAACTTCTGCCCCCCCCCACCCCCTTCCTCCCCCAACACACACACACACACACACACACACACACACACACACACACACACACACACACACACACACACACACACACACACAAACAGACTCCCACACACACAGCCACTGGCAGTCGGATGAGGAGGAGTGTGAATCCACCGTATGTTTGTTTGCCGAGGCCCCATCGGACATTTATTTACTTCTGCGTGCTCCCGAAATTGATTCACTCAAGTCGCCAGGTACCAGCTACCACTAGTCTAGACGTGACTAGTACCAGCTACCACTAGTCTAGACGTGACTAGTACCAGCCGCCGCGGCCCGTGGACCGAGTGGACCGATCGACTCCGCCGGCCCGCAGCCACCCGGGCCCCGTTGGGGGAGGCGCGGTCACGGTGAGTAGTTGAGTGAGTGGCCGGTGTCTCTTGTCTGTCTGTGTGTTCCTGGACACTCCTCGTTTTCAGGGGCGCGCTGTCGTCGGCTCGCTGACGCTGACAGGTGCCGGTTGAGTCCCAACTCCAGCCCACTGTGTAGCGCGGTTCTGGGGATGGTAGTGCGCAGCTATGGGTGTTCTAGGCTAAGGAGGAGGAGGAGGAGGAGGAGGAGTCCAGCCAGCGGGCTGCCAGTTAGGCATTATTCTGCTGTAAGGGTGATAGCAGAATATCCGTGTATAGTCCGACGAAAGCATCAAATTTCCAAACCAAAACATTTATCTAGATTTAATACTAATAATAGTCTAATTAGACACTCTTGCACTTGTTGATCATTTCTAACTTCAAAAGTGTCTCTTGACACAGAATGAAGATATGAAGTTCTTGCTATGATTATGGCCTGTCGCCCTGTGCTACATACACGGCGTCAAACAATCACCCTTAACTTATTACTTAGTAACTGTCTGTCTAATTGTCGATCTATCTATCTGTCTGTCTGTTTAACTATTGAGCATTTGTTGCTGCATAGAAGGGAATACGGTGTTAATTTAAATTATAGAACCTGTTACTGCTGAAGCCTAGGCCTTATGCTATGGGAGCAGAGTTTGGACAAGTGTGCCAAAATTAATTTAGCATGTTTACCAGCATTTACACTTCAAATATCTCCCAAGTTTGACATTTTAAATCAAAGTTACTTGAAACTAAAATAAGCTAGATTATAACGATTATAACGATTAACCGAATATATTTATCTCAGAAAAAAAGATGATATGAACAGAAAGATGATATGAACTCAAAACCTACCTACTCCCACTATATTCCCTTATATGTTATAGTTCTCTGCAGCGCCGGTCTAAACCATTAATTAATCAGGCATGTTGGAAGTAGATAAGCCAATCTTGTGATTTGTCGGTTTTAATAGAAGGAAGACCTGAAATAATTGACCTAACGGGATGGCCGAATGATGCTCGGTACACACCTACCGTTTACGACTCGCGACTAAAACTTTGCGCCCGACGCGACCTGATCGGGATTAAAACCGAAGATAAGGGATGCGCACATATACCGACTGGACGTGCACATATAACGTCCGATTCGCGGCTGCGATCCACACTCCTGGTGGGTTTTTGCGCGAACTACCTCGCCATCTAGCATTTTCCTTGCGCCGATTCGCGACTGCGCTGCACACACCTGGTGGGTTTTGCGCGAACTACGTCGCCATCAGCGCCATCTAGCAGTTTCCTGTAGCAATGCTATTTGTTTTGTTTACATTCGTCGATTAGAAAACATTAATATCACCGGCGGCGGAATTTCCTTGCACCTGCTATGTACTTGTTTAGTTTACATTCGTCGATTAGAAAACATTAATATCGCCGCCGTTGAATAGATTTGGGTCTAATATGTAGCCGCCGAACTGGTGGAATTTCCTTGCGCCTGCTACGTACTTGTTTAGTTTACATTCGTCGATTAGAAAACATTAATATCGCCGCCGTTGAATAGATTTGGGTCTAATATGTAGCCACCGAACCGGCAGAATTTCCTTGCGCCTGCTACGTATTTGTTTAGTTTACATTCGTCGATTAGAAAATATTAATATATAGCCGCCGATTAGAATATTTTGGTTAAGACACTGTCACGTGTCCTTTTTCCGGCCCGGCGATTCGTTGATCGTTAAAACTCAGACGCGAACGGTCGGCGGCTAGCACGCATATACCGTTTAAGATACTACCGACCGCACGCACCTCCCGATTTGCAATCGTCCCGATTCGTTTTTCGAATTGCTTGCGATTTCAGTTTTAAGTCCTAAAACTGAGTTGTAATCGCAAATCGCGGACGTCTGGTGTGCTATGGTCCCTCACACACCTACTGACTAACGAGGTCGGATGCGCGAATCGCGTCGTAAACGGTAGGTGTGTACCTAGCATTAGTTAGAGCATCCGTCTCCCTTGCGTGGGGTCGTGGGTTCGAACCCTGGTCGAGTCAAAGCAATGCCTTAAAAATTGATACTTGTCGCTTCCTAGCCAGGCGCTTGGCATCATTAGGACAGGGTAAGGACTGGTTAGCTCAGTGTCAGGATAATGTGACTGAGTGGGATACCAGGTCATGGTGCCGGTGGCCTGGTTTCCCAGTGGGACAGCACTATAAAGTCACCAGTGGGACAGCACTATAAAGTCACAAGTCGGTACCCATCCTGATATGACCTTAGATGTTGCTAGGACGTAAAACAACAAACAAACAAAGGTAATATAATTTTGTATGGCGCTAATATCAGAATACATTTCAGACATATATTTGCTTAAGTACAGTAAAAGTACTAAAACCTCTCTAAATCGACCGACCATGGGACCGACTTTATATTGTCCATTTAGAGAGGTGGTCGGTTTAGGGAGTTTAAAAAAAATCCTTACAATGGTATTGTATAGGCGATTGTTTGGGACTAAAATAAAGTGATCGATATAGGGGAGTGGGCGATCTGTGGAGGTGGTCGGTTAGAGAGGTTTTACTGTGTATGAGCCTGTCTCAAAAGGTGATAACTCTTCTTTTTTTTGTCCATTGTAACGATTGACACAAAACAGCACAGAAACGTTACACTGAAAACACAAGGACATTTGCTTCAAATCAATATCTATTCTATTGGGATTATGAAACATCATGTAAAAAACAAATCAGTTTATCCTGAGCAAATGTATAAGCATATAGTATGTTGATCGTTACAATGGACAAAGTTTTGTCCCATATTGCTTAGCACCTTTTGAGACAGTCTCATATATCAGGGGGGGGGTGCAAATGGGAACTATTGCACCTAGAGCAGGATTACGAAACATATCTTGCTTACAACGCACACCTCTTTCCATACCGGAGCTAGTGTCTAAACCATTAGGCTAGCTATGTTCTCTGATGCAATCACCCTGTCCACGCCTACCTGTCTATTTGGCTCCGTGCCGAGGAGATCAGTATAAACTATTACCTATATAGTATTTTCTGTGACATGAAACAGGTGCTTGTTTGTTCAATTCTCTGAAATACCTCCACACATGGTGGAGACCCATTGGCCGTATTCGATTAACACGTCCCGGGCGACTCGGTTCATCTGAGTTGCTAGAATTTCAAATCGAACACCGTGAGTAGAGTTGACAAAAACATGTGCCGTGTGCAAAAAGTCCCAACCCCAGTCACCCATGTGTTGGCCGGGGGTGGTTAGGAACGATGACATCACATTTGCGCTGACCAGTACCAGTCCTACACGTTTCTTTTTGGTAATAACCCAGATTAATTAAACTATGCAATCATGAAATACTTTAAATCCTATTTTGCTGTAGGCCGAAGTTATATACGTTGTTTAAAAAAAAAGAATACAGTTTTGGATTAAGTCACCATTCTTTCCACCCCGAGCATGGAAAAGCGTGTTCGTTTATTCAACCGAGTCTGTAGGATGTGCGCATGCGCCAAAAAGTGACTCGGGTGACACGAGTTGATTAATTGAATACACCCATTATTTCAAAGCCACTCGAGCGCAGCGGGATAGGGAGGTCACCAAGTGGCCAGGTTGTCACAACAGTGGCCCGGCCTAGCAACACGTGGCGTCCTATCGAACGGCAAGGCTGGGATGGGCGTGAACGGATCAACCTCGAGCCAGCTGTCGCCGCCGCCACTACCACGTACCATCACCACCTACACCACCACCCCTCACCAGTACCACCACCACCACCACCACCATCTCTCACCGCCATTTGTAAATTGCAGAACTTGCCCTGATTGACCTTTTTGACCTATGGCAAACCTATATGGATAGAAGGCTGCGGTCATTGCGCTTCTTTTGGTACCATACCAGACTTTCTATGATGTAGTGCAAGGAAGCGCGAGCCAATTGAAAATAGCCTGTTTTCAGAGTCGTTTTTAGTTACACTAGTAATGATGGAAAATTGATTAAATAGTGTCATAATGCAAAGGGATTTTTACCTAATTTCAAACTTAGTAATCCAACAACAGCATCATATATTGCATATATTGATCTTC
Source organism: Branchipolynoe longqiensis (assembly GCA_030323885.1). NCBI lineage: Eukaryota > Metazoa > Annelida > Polychaeta > Phyllodocida > Polynoidae > Branchipolynoe > Branchipolynoe longqiensis. The sequence goes on from CM059192.1 coordinate 51,398,450, forward strand.
TATAGTATGGTGTTTCATCAAAATCAAATACATACAGAAATAGTTATGATCATATGAATATTGGTGGGGAAAAGCACGATTCCTCAACTTTTTCGTTGTGCTGCGGGTACCTACTAGTGCTACCACCATCGCTACCACCACCACCACCTCCCGCCGCCACTAACACCAACACAAACACCACCACCAACACGACCTCCTCCCGTCGCCACCTACACCCTCCACCTCCCACTGCCACCACCACCACCACTTCCTCCAACCACCATCCACACACCGCCATCACCACCAATTATTTGGTTCTCCTGGCTTTTCTGCTTTTGTCAATCATGAGAAGTGTGAACTTAAATCTTTGTCTGCAACAGCTAATGAGGTCAAGTAAATTCTTTTTGATCAGGGAGGGAGAGACTGCGCGTTCGTGGTATTATCTTTAATTGCAATGCTCACAGAAGGTCAAATAAATACAGTCAGTCCTTGTCAAAGTTGCGTAGTCCGATGAAATATGAAATTTTCAAAACCAAAACAATTATCTAGATTTAATTTTTACATATCTAACTTAGATACTGATGCACTTATTGAACATTTGATTCTGCATAGAAGGGAATACCGAGTAAATTTAATAGAACATGTTACTGTAGAGGTCTATGGTGTGAGAGTTTTGGCAAGCTTGCCAAAATTAATTTTCCTTGTTTACACTTCAGATATCTCAAAAGTTTACCATTTTAGATAAAAGTAACTTTAAACTAATGTAAAGTAGATACTCGTGATCGATCTAATATATTTATCTCAGAAAAATTGCAGAAACTCAAAACCATCGGGCTATGAAACTTTAATCGGCGCTGCTTTGGTCCCAGCATCGAATCTTGGCTTAGCGAGATTTGTCAGAGAACCCATTTTGAGGATTGCAGATGATAATAACTAAAGGCGGAATCTGTTTCATAGATCTTTGAGTCTGGTAGCAGGATTTAGCGGTTAAACAAGGTTGAACCTTGTAAGCCGGACACAGTGGCCGAATCAGTAGAAGGCTGGCCTCGGGTGTGGGAGATCGGGAGTTTGGTTCCCAGTCGAGTCAAACCAATGACTTGTCAACTTTATACTTGTCGCTTCCTAGGCTGGCGCTCAGCATTAATAGGATAGGGAATGGACTGGTTAGCTCAGTGTCAGGATAATGTGACTGAGTGGGATATTGGGTTATGCTGCCAATGGCCTGATTTCCCAGTGGGGCAGCACTATAAAGTTACCATGAGTGTGCCCTGTCAAAAGTCTGTTCCCATCCTGATATGACTTTAGATGTTTTGCGACGTACAACTCCAACAACCAACTGTAAGCTGACCACACCTTACTATTCTAGGTTATTTATATATATATATAGTGATAGAAATAAGGTACATTTTCACTTGTCCAATGGAAAAGCTCAAGCCATATTCTGTTCGTCCCTGCCTACTTACTCTCACTTGGCTCGGACAAACCTTGTTTCGAACGCTGGCGTCCGTAATTGTGACACTTGTAGCGACATTATGGCAATATGAGGCGGTGGCAGGCCACTGCTGGCGTCTGTGGCAGTGTTCAGGCCAGGCCAGTATTCAGGCGAGGCCCTACTTGGCCTGGTCAGCTGGTGGGTCTCCAGCCCACACCCAGCTGTCACAACAGCCGGACATTGATTTGTGAGTTGAGGAAGTTCACGGCCACCACGCTTCTCCGGGAGTAGTGGTGGCTGGCTATCGGTGTGGGGGGTGGGGGGGGGGGGGGGGGGTGAAGGGGCGTGAGAAACGGTCACCAGGTGGAGTGGTGGTAGAGGGGATGGCGTGGGAGTGTGGAGGTGGGGGTGGGGGGGTGTTCGCCTGCATAGATTGGTTGTTGGAGTTTTACTTCCTGGCACCATCTAAGGTCATATCAGGACGAGTACCGACTTGTTTTTTGTTTGTTTGTTTGTTGGAGTTTTACGTCCTGGCAACATCTAAGGTCATATCAGGATGTGTATTGACTTTTGACGGGTACCGACTCATGGTGACTTTATAGTACTGCCCCACTGGGAGACCAGGCTGCTAGCACCATGACCTGATATCCCACTCAGTCACATTATCCTGACACTGAGCCAACCAGTTCTTGCCCTATCCTAAAAATGCTGAGCGCCTGGCTATACAATTTTAAGTAATTGGTTTGACTCGACCAGTGTTCGAACCCAGTTATAATTTGCATAGATTGTCCTGTATAGACGAGGAGGGAGGAGACATACATGTAATGCTAGGTACACACCTACCGTTTTTCCGCACCCACCTACCGTATTCGATCTAAAATTGCCCAAAAGTCTTGAGGTGTGCACTCCCCTAGCACACCTACCGATTGCGATTCGCGACTTAAACTCAATTTCAGGGCTAAAAGTGCTTCCTTACGATTGCGATTCGCGATTCGAAAAATGAATCGGCCCGTTTTCAGTTTTAAGCGGGTCGGGTCGCGAGTTTTAGTGCGCGAGTCGTAAACGGTAGGTGTGTACCTAGCATAAGAGAAGCATTGTCATGTCCGCCATTTTGTCCCCAAAGTTCATTTAAAAGTTGCATAGTCCGATGGTTTTGAGTTTCTGTAATTTTCTTAGATAAATATATTAAGTTGATCATTATTATCTACCTTGCTTTAGTTTGAAGTAACTTTGCTTTACATTTTTTAAATAACTAACTTCGGAGATATTTGAAGTGAAAACATGCAACATTAATTTTGGCATGCTTGCCAAAACTCTGACCTCAGGCTTCAGCAGGAACAGGTTTTTAAAAATTACGTTGTCTTAGTATCCGCTTCAATGTAGCTACCACTGTTTAAAGTTGCATAGTCCGATGGTTGTGAATTTCTGTATTTTTTCTGAGATAAATATATTAGATCGATCACTAGTATCTACTTTACATGAGTTCAAGGTTATTTTAATTTTTAAATGGTAAACTTTTGAGATATTTTGAGTGCAAACATGGGAAATTAGTTTTGGCAAGCTTGCCAAAACTCTGACACCATAGACTTCTGCAGAAACAGGTTCTGTTAAATTGACTCAGTGTTGCCTTCTACGCAGAAACAAATGCATCAGTATCTAAGTGAGATATGTAAAATCAAATCTAGATAATTGGTTTGGTTTTGAAAATTTGATATTTCATCAGACTATGCAGCTTTAATGCATGCACCAGTACGTAAGCCAAATAGATAGGATCACATGTTGGTAAGTGTGTTGGTTTTGACAAGTTGATGCTTTCATCGGAATATGTAGATAAAAGATTCACCCGGTACTTGTAGTACACGGGTGAAGGACAACATAGTGTAAATATGGGCGAAAATAGGTTCAGTATGGAACATGAACTAGAAACTGTGGATCCAGTATCAAATGGCTACCCATATAGGCACAGAGTTGGTGAAATGGGCGAGAATTCAAAAAGATAAGATGGCGGCCGCAGAACGCTGTCGATTTCACTTTTAAATCTTATTAAACTACATATTATGTTATATTTTCCAACTCAAAGGTAGCGGGCTAATAATAAGACATATGTAAAGAATAATTGTTGCTTCTTAGATTGTGAAATTAGGCTCTCAATTCATTAACCCGCTTTTTTGACCGTTTTTATATAGGGTTGGTATTCACCTGTGTACTGCAACGGAGTATCGGGTGAATCCTTTATCTACGGAATATGCAGCTTTGATGGCAATACGTGGCATTCCTGAGATCAACGCACATTTGTTGAGAAGATGAAATTATAGATATGTAGGATTGTTGGTGTGGGTTGCGGAGTGGGAGTGGGTTTGGGGGGCAATGGAAGGCGTGAGTGGTTACTGATGTGACTCTTGTGGTTTCTAAGCACTTCTTTCTTCTCTCAATCTCCGCCAATCATTCCACCTATCTTGAGGGTTGGGTCATACTATCCTGACAGATTCTAAGGGGATATGTCTGAAAAAATTACTAATTTCTTTTACTGATATGACCTAAAACTCCAACAACCAACCAATTTTAAACCAAATTTATTAAAGCTATATTTGACAAATTTGATAGTCAGAAATCGAATGGGCGGTAGTATGTATGTAGGTCATCCTCCCATTTTTGCTCATATTGGGAGTCAATGAATGATTGGGGTTTATGTCCTAGGAACATTTGAGTTTTGTCTTAGGATGTGGACCAGGTTGCGATAGTGTACACTCATGGTGTCTTTATAGTGCTACCTTAATGGGATGCAATGTCATAGTACGGGCAACATGGCATCCCATTAGGATAATATTATCCTGACACTGAATCATACTGTCCTTCTGTTAGCTCAGTGTCAGGATAATGTGATTGAGTGGGATATCGGGTCATGGGACTGTCGGCCTGATTTCCCAGTGTGGCAGCACTATAACGTCACCATGAGTGCGCACTGTCACAAGTCGGTACCCATCGTGATATGACCTTAGATGTTGCCAGAAACTCAAACAAACATCTTGCGATATCATAGCAATGCCGAGCGGTAGGGCAGGAGGTGACATATGGAATAAATGGAAGTCCTTAATTTGACTCGGCCAGGGATCAATCCCATGGTGAACCACTGCTGTGACCAGCATGGACTGAGAGTGAGAGACGGTGGAAGTGTTCCAGTGGAGACATGTTGTCATCTAGTATCCGCACACAATATTTTTTGTTCCACTATATCGAATTATCCAGGGCCCCTAGACACCCGAGCTATATTGATTTGGAACTTCTTTAAAAACTCAATTAAATTAAAAAAAAGAAAAATCTCCTGTGGGAAATTATTGTATTGCTCATTTAATGATCAATCAAGACCGTGTGTGTGTGGTAACTATGTTTATTCTGCTGAATACATTCTTTTGTCAGCATCGAAGCACTGGTCTTCCAGCCATTTTTCAATTCACGATTATTTACCCAAAGATGGCATTTAGAGTACGGTATGCAATAACTGTTGGAATACACAATTTGCAGCATAAAACACAATGGAATTCTGTTCCCCACAAGTTCCACAGCAATTTGTTAACAGTAGTGTCACATGACTACATCAATATTAGTCGGATCGGTGTGAGTTTTTTATGGTGTTTAGAACCGAAGCGGAAGTTGTATTCATTTGGTAAAGTTGTAGTAAGTTTTAATGTAGGGTCTGGTCAGTTGGAGTTAGACAATCGTTATATAATTGTCAGTTTGCTAGGAATATCCTAGTGTTTCCCTATTGAGGTTAGGTATGTGAGTTTGTTATTTGTAGTTTGTTGTCTCTGTGTTGGAACTCCAGTAATTCTTGGTCGAGTCAAACCTATGACTTAAAAATTTATACTTGTCGCTTCCTAGCCATGAGCTCAGCATTATTAGGACATGGCAAGGACTGGTTGGCTCAGTGTCAGGATGTTGTGACTGAGTTGGTGCTGGTGGCCTGGTCTTCCAGTGGGGTGGCACTATACATTCGCCATGAGTGTGCACTGTCACAAGTCGGTACCCATCCTGATATGACCTTAGCTGTTGCTAGGACGTAAAACTACAGCATCCTGACGCACACCTCACTAACGGTTGTTCATAAACCGAGAATGCATTTGGAAACCGATGCACTTTTTTGTTAGAACAGGGATGAAAGATCTCCCCGATTTCACGGATTTCCGGGATTTTTCAATCCCGCAGCACCATCAGCATATACTAATATGTGGTGCAGATGCCGCAGCACTATCAGCATATACTACTAATAAATGCTCTAGTAAATGGAAACATGCTAATACTCCCATGGATAGACTACTGTTCACAACTTTGGATACCCACTTCTAAAGGACAGCTGACAAAGTTACAATCACTGCAACGCAGCTTCACATCATATATTGAAGACACCAAGAGCCTGGATTACTGGGACAGACTAAAATTCCTCAAAATCTACTCCATTGAACGTCGATGTGAGAGATATCGAATTATATACACCTGGAAAATGATTGAAGGCAAAGTACCGAACTATGGCATAACAACGTATCATTAAAAAAGATATGGTAGACTTGGTAAGGTACCAGCAATAAACGCAAAAGCCTCACAGTCAACAAGAACACTGTGGGAAGGAAGTCTTTCTGTCCGAGGAGTACAGCTCTTTAATACAATACCAGCTTACATTAGAAATTAATCAAACTGCAGTGTACAATCATTCAAAAGGCAGCTTGACAAGGTGTTAGAAACAATACCAGATGAAGCACAGATTGCAGGATACACCCAGCTAATGCAAGCAGATTCAAACTCACTACTGCACATGACAAAACTGAACAGAGCATCCTCACCACAAGCTGTGAGCCCTGATGGTGGAGTCTCCGACTTGGCCTGAGCATATAGCTCAAATACTCTAAATTAATTTGGCAAGCTTGCCAAAACTCTATCATCATAGGCTTCTGCAGTAACAGGTTCTATTAATTGACTCAGTAGTCCCTTCTATGTGCCGGTAAATGTTTAATAAGTGCATCAGTATCTAAGGTAGATATGTACTAAGTAGAATCGAATCTAGATAATCTTTTTGGTTTTGAAAATTGATGTTTTTATCGGACTATGCAGCTTTAACACCCCCTACACACAGGCAGCTTTCATCATACTCCCCAGGTGTTTTGAATTTAAACCCAATTAGGCTAGTGGCAGGTCCAAGCAGGCAACTCACTTAGACTGGTGACAGACCCGACAACCACATCTCCACTCCAGGAGCCAGATGCCTAACCCAATTAGACCATTGCTACTTCCCAGAGATGGAGATTAAAGCTAAGATTCCTTCTACGCGGCATGCGGTTTGTGAATGGGAGGATTCCTTCTACGCGGCATGCGGCACACGACTGGCTATATTTAAAAAATATAAATAAACAAGTATACTCCATACTTCACTGTATATGACCTAATAAGGCATTTATATCTATGTACCGCTTGGTACGTCACATGGGGGTTCCTACCTTTATGATTACCAAATTATAGATAAGTATTCATATTTTTGTGGCTATGGTAGCATTTTTACCAACCCGAACCACCACCACTACCATATGTTTCCCCTCCACACCCCTTTGTGTGACCGTTCCATAATGATCAGTCACCTCTCCTAGTCTAAAACTAATGGACAAGTGCGACTGAGGTTTCTATTCGCATGCCACATGCCGCACTGATCGCTACAGGGACCAATCGAGTTGCCGCATTGGCATTCGCATTTGCATACCGCATGTAAGGGATGTAGCCCATTGACTTCAAGGCATTTTGATTTTTTGCCGCATTCGCATACCGCGTGTAAGGAATCTTAGTTTAAGAAATGTGAATAATCGTTTTTAAAGTTGCATAACACTTTTAATGTTCAGAATGGGGCGTGCTGCACATGATGCACCACATTCCACTTCCCCATCACCATGTACAAACCAAATGTGATCGCTTCAATGGTTGGAATACCAGTGCCATGGCACTGGCAAAATATGTATTCAGATGAATAAAATATTTACCAAATAAAAAATATTCTGATGAAAGCATAACATTTTCAAAAGTACAAGCCGTATCTAGATTTGATGCTACTACATATCCAACTTAGATACTGGTGCACTTATTAAGCATTTGTTGCTACATTGAACTAGAAGGGCACTCTAAAGCCCCGTTCACAGACGGGCGTTATGTCGCCTCAACTAGTTCGCCTCCTATAGTTCGACTCAAATTGGTCATGTGGACACTACGCTGAGGCGACTTAAGCCTAAGTCGCCTCATCTAGTTCACTTCAAGTAAACCATCTCGCGAGGTAGTATAAATGAATTGAACTAACTTAAGTCGGCCCACCTTGCTTGTGTGGACGGTAGCGGTTTACTTGAAGCGGCTTAAGCACGTCACATGCATGCGCAGTCGAGACCTGAGTTTGTTTATTTTCCAGTCGATCAAAAGCGCATATTATATAATTTGGTCTATGAACTGGCTAGAGGTGCACAGATATTTTTTTCATGATTTATTTTTAGGTTTTCACTGGCCAGCAGAAGTTTTGATCGTTCCAAAACAATACGATTCAGTCCATACATATCTAGGTCAAACCCATACTCTCGTGGCGACGTCGACTAACCGAAACTGGCGCTGGTTAGTATGGACTCGCTCATGCGCAGATATCGATTTCCGCCTTAAACTGACCCAAGTACTGCAAGTGTGGACACGACTCACTTTCATGCCTAGTTCGCCTTATCTAGTTCGGCCTAAAGTTTTGGGTGTGAACACAGCTTTAGACAATTTAAATAAAAACCTGTTACTGCTGAAGCCTATGGGGTTAGAGTTTTGGCAAGATGCCAAAATTAACATTGCATGTTTTCACTTCAAAATATATCCTAAGTTTATTATTTTAAAGCAAAGTTACTTCAGAGTGTGGTAGATTATAACGATCAACATAATATAGTTTTCTCAGAGAATGATCGAAACTCAAAACCGTCGGACCATGCAACCTTTATGATTATACTGTTGTGACTATGTGGATATTGTGAGACACTGTTCATCGGTGTTATATTTACAACCGACCAAACTCCTCTGGTCCTCTTAGAGATAGAGGACTGGGGTTGGGCTTCTAGATTACCTTTTTTCTCGCCCCCCTCACGCTGCACCACCCCTGATCTATCTGACCACTCACTACCCACCGGAAGCCAATTCCCGGCCGCATGGGACCGCCTTTTGTGGTGCCCATACAGTGCTGCAGATTTGCAGCCTTCAGCGTGCCAACGCGACTGAAACCTCCCTTCTTGGGAGGTCTTATTCTTGTGTAATCGAAAACGAGGCAAGCAGCGCATTTTGCTTATTTACAGCGTGATGGCACAATGTCTAATGTGTAGGCATGGGATGATAAATACATAATCTAAGGTCATATCAGGATGGGTTCCGATTTGTAACAGTGGGTGGGGGTGGATGTTGGGTGGGCAAAGGAAGGCGTGAGTGTATAGACTACATCACCATTCCAGCAGCGTGGTGCATTGTGGGATGTGTCAAAGCAAAACAAACTTGCGAGAATCACATGGCACATGCTAAGACACTGGGTGCAGCTAAGAAATGTGCTAGTTTCAGCTCATCTCAGCTCTTGTTTGAAACATAGAATACCAACTAAATATAATATAATAAATTAAGATATTGATCTTTTATCCAGCATTTCATTTACATCAATATAATCAGCACATCTTATGCCATGTGCATTTAGATTTAGACAAATCTGGGCACTCAGACTAGTGTTAGAGCCATAGCCAGAGTCAGTTTTACTTATTTTATTTATGTTTTTAGTTATATCCCATGGTTAATGACATATGTAGAACTAGAAAATTAGTAGGGTTAATCAGATATTGGTTATATGTTTCTCTGAAACAAGTGTAAGTGTATGTTGACACATTTTGTCATTTTAATATTTAGAACAATAATTAATAATGGGGATGTGGATATCACTGATTGTTTTGTGTGGAATTGTATGTTTCTTAGCTCAAAATGTTTAACTATGGCTAGTTTTGTCTTAGCTATATTCATCAGATCATTATATTGCATGTGTGCATACATGTTTATGCCAAATTGTTATGTATTTCCATTCATTTTGAATCAAATCAAAGTTTTTCCCTATGTGTATCGACAAACTCAATGGCCATTCGCATTTGCTTTGCTGCCAAGGCTATTTTCAGCGCATGCGCAGTCGGAACCGTGATCCGGTCTATTATGGCTATGGATCTTGTGGTTTCTCAGCACTTTTTTCTTCTGTCAATCACTCCGCCAGCCATTCTACCTCTCTTAGGGGTTGGGTCGAATTATCATGATATATTCCAAGGCAACATGTCTGAAAGGACTCCTAATTACAGGGATGAAAGATCTCTGCGGTTTCACGGAATTCCCCAATTTTTTTATATTTAGTTATTAACATTAAAGTAAATTCCAAAGAATCAGGATGTATATATTATATGGCAACAGTCATTGGGCTTCAAACTACCCATTGTTACAATGCGTAGTTTGAGTCCTATTTTTTTATGACCGTTGATGTGGCTAAAACATAAAACTCAAGAACGAGCTAGGCATGGGCGATAATACAGTCACCACAAGACTAGTTGAAACCTGAATTCGGGCATTTTCCCCACGATTCCCTGATAGTGCTAATTCTATGGGAGAAGATGCGCAGTTTCACAGAAATTTGCCATCAGTGTTATCTCGGCTTACAATTTTTGCTGGAGACCACTTTCATCCCTGGGGTGGGGTGGGGAGGGGGTAATTGCCACGTTCTAGGACCAACCAAAACGCAGGTACCAACCATTGGAATAGGGTCTGGCATAAATTGATTTGTTTTAGTAGCTAACACACAAGGATGACTGATCTCTGATATTCCGCAGAATTCCACGATTTGTTCTATAATCTGCGATTTGTGTTGTTTTCAAAAATATCTAGTACATAAAACTTCATTAACGAAATAATGGAATTGTATGCATTTTCTCTAGCTGGTGGGTAATAATACCAACAGAAGGTTCAAGAAAGACTTGAAACATTTAAGACTGCAGTCACACTAGGCTTGTGACCATTTTGCGATGAGAAAAAAAACTAGCTGGGTTATGGGCATTGTCAAACCAATCACGATTTACCAGCTGGATGTATTGTTCACATACTCATCTCTATTAGCCCATGACCTTTGGGAGTGCAGTATTCATGGAATCATTAAACGGTGAGAGAAAGAGAGATTGCAAGAAACTGCGAGGGAGAGAGACTGCGAGAGAGAGAGACTGTAATAGAAAATGTGAGAGAGACTGCGCAAGAGAGAGAGTGAGAGAGAGGGGTGGTTGGTGGAAGGTGAAAGAACAGGGCAGAAGGAGGGATAGAAGAAGGTTCCCCCCCACCCACCCACCCACCTCTAGCTCTCCTTCCTTCCCGGAAACAGCAAGCCTTGGGGATCGGCAATAAAACGGTCTTACCCGGGTAAGCCGACACTTCCTCCTGGTTCCACCTGCCCCCACCAGGGGAACGCGCCATGGGTGCGCGTCAGCCAGGCCCGGACCTCCGCTTCTGCCCCTGAGAGGTTCGAGTTCCCGGATCCACCCACACAGGCGTCTATATTATATAAGTGAAGAGGAGAGGTGTCAGTGGTGTAACGATTAGCATGGTTGCCTTCCAAGCAGTCGATCCGGGTTCAACTCCCGGCCGATGCACTTTCGTTTCACACTTGCTGTCCGGACTCCACGTCGTCGACACTTCTTCTATCGCCTCTCCGCTGTGCCGCGCTCCTCCTTGATGTCTAAAAAAAAAAGAGTTCCTGCAGGGGGAGCCGGCCAGCACTTCACTTTCTACCTCTTACTCTGTCCGTGTCTCCAGCTCGCCAACTGGTCACCACAGGGCAAGGAGGCATGGCCCTTTGACTCAACTCTCCTCATTTCTCTTTCCTCTATATTACCATTATTTTTTTTGGTCCCGGGCTTACTCCTCCCCCTTATCAAGGGAGTTGTTTGCTTGGGTGAGGCCCTTTTCCTTTTTCGCTGTCTTGCTTTCTTCTTGCTGCAGATCCCACCTTTCCCACTTCCTTCCTTCTAACCCATCGGCAACTAGACACTGAGTGCACAACTATAATCGGACCGGAGTGAACTGGTACCGCTCCAAAGAACTTGTCGTTGTTGTTGTAAAGAAAGCCCCCCCCCCCCACGCTTCTACAACTGTCCCCACTGAAGTTACCTCTTCATCCTAAAAAACGGACCGATTTATCGGGGCTGTTTTCTTTTGCTGCAGTCATATAACCTGTAACCGTTAAGGTTACGAACCACCCACAAAGTCAAGGTGGACAAGGGGAGAGGGGAGCGGGTATTATCCCTTATTCAGTTATGGTAGGCAGCTGGCCAGTTAGCTTCTTTTGGGAGTGAGTTTTCTAGGAGGAAGACACATAGCGAATGTGTGTGTGTTCCTATTACAGCAAATGTTTGAATAAGATCTTGATGGAGTTCTTTGGATTTATGGGCCGTGAAGAGGTCATTTAAAGTTGCATAGTTACAGCTAATGTTAGAATAAGATCTTGATGGAGTTCTTTGGATTCATGGGTTGGGGGTGGGGGGCATTTAAAGTTGCATAGTCCGATGATTTTGAGTTTCTATCATTTTCTGAGATCACTATATTAGGTTGATCGCTATAATCTAACTTACTTTAGTTTGAAGTAACTGATGTGTTAAATGGCTAAGTTTTGTTATATTTGAAGTACAAGCATGTACAATTAATTTTGGCAATCATACCAAAACCCCGCTTCTGCTGTAACAGGTCCTATTAAAATGGACCAGACGGGATGGCCGAATGAGTTGAGTGTCCGCCTCCCGTTTTTGTAGATCATGGGGTTCGAACCCATGTGTTCGAACCCTGGTCGAGTCAAACCAATGACTTAAAAATTGATACTTGTCGCTTCCTAGCCAGGCGCTCTGCATTATTAGGATAGGGCAAGGACTGGTTAGCTCAGTGTGAGGATAATTGATATGACCTTAGATGTTGCCAGGTCGTAAAACTCCAACAACCAACAACCAACCCCATCTGTTTTTGTTTGTTTCCCACCTTTCTTCTCCCGCCCCCCCCCCCCCCCTACCAATTATTGTCTTGCCTCATCCCACATGATAGCCCGGTAGGGAGGGTGGAGGTGTGAGAAGGGGTGGGGGGGGGGTGACTGAAGACGCTGGCCTTCTTAGCACCTATGGGGGACGCTCTGTGACAGCTCGCGGACACATCTTTTCAGCGGCCACCTGGCGGTCATAACGGGAATTAACAGGTGGCTGCTGCTCGTTTCTTTTCCGCTGTCTGTCAACAGCCGTGCTCGGCAAACCACGGGGGAGAGACTTTGTTTGTTTGTTTACGTTTTACGTCATATCAGGACGGGTACCGACTTGTGACAATGCGCACTCATGGTGACTTTATAGCACTTCCCCACTAGGAGATGAGACTGCCATTACCATGACCCGATTTCCCACTCAGTCACATTATCCTGATGCTGTGCTAACCAGTCCTTGTCCTATCCTATTAATGTCGAGTGCCAGGTGATGTAGAGATAACTATAGACCTATTTCATGTGACGTCAGAATAGGTATTTAGGTCGTTGCGCGCGCAGCTTGGGTGCAGGACAACACAGGGTCACACTGCAAACTCAATGGCTATGAGCAATCTTCATACAGAAAATGTGAAATATCTCTAAAACCACACCACTTAGAAACAAACCACTTGGCAGACATATACAAAACATATTCAACAAAAAGATTATATTAAATTCATACGGTTAGGGTTCTGGATTTCTATTAATTTTGAATAAAATTGATGCATTGCACTGTGCATATCGGCAAACTCAATGCATTGTCACTGGCCGTGAGCAATCTTTATACAGAAAAAGTAAAATATCTCTAAAACCACACCACTTAGAAATCAACCGCTTGGAACACATATAGAAAACATATTCAATGACCAGATTATATTAAATTTATACGGTTAGGCTTCTGCATTTCTATTAATTTTGAATAAAACTGGCGTTTTGCACTGCGCGTATCGGCAAACTCAATGGCAGTGTGCCTTCGTTCTGCAGCCAAGCTGCGCGCGCATACATGATGTTTATAAACATTGAAAGGCATCTATATCGCTCACTTTATTTGGGTCCCAACAAAACCATTGTAAGGATATTCTAACTCCCTAAGCCGACCACCTCCCTAAATGGATCACTTAAAGTCGATCCAATGGTCGGTCGATTTAGAGAGGTTTTACTGTACATGAATTATGTAATACCGAACACTATGTGGTGTTCTCTGTGGCGGAGTGGTTAGAGTGTCTGACTTTTTTTTAGGTCGGACTCCTAATCTGAAGGTCAGTGGTTCGATTCCCAGCGCCCCCACCTGTGCCAATTTGGATTTCCACCGCTGTGGATAACTTACACTTACAGCGTCATCAAAGGCCAGTTGCTATATGGTGTCGGAGGTTAAAAATCCATTGGGTCGGTAAAAGTGTATGCTCGGACTTTCTATCGACAAATTGTCTAATGGTGAAAACAAGTCTATTCAGACTTATCCATGATAGGCAGTATAAATCTTCAAATCAACCAACACCACTCCCAACTAGTTCGCATCGTTTTCACGATCAGTGGAATCTAATATGAAAGAATACCATTTAAAGAGAAAAATGAGGGGGGGGGGAAGGGAAAGAAAGAAGAAACTGTGCTGTTATGGTGATTGTTTCCTACTCCTAGTGTCGGCATCGATTCACTAATTGGAATTCATTCAATTAATCCCCCCCCCCCCCCCCCCCTCCCCATCAAATATGGCCAGCAAATGCCGTAAATCCTTGGCGTGAGTTCCGTTTGACAAAATGAAGAAGAAAAAAATGGGGAAAATAGAAGGAAAGGAAACAAAAAAAATTTAAAGGGGAAGAAAAGAAGAAAGAAAGAGAAAGAACGGCGCCACTACTAATAGGTACTCCACATAGCGAATGTGTGTGTGTTCCTATTACAGCAAATGTTTGAATAAGATCTTGATGGAGTTCTTTGGATTTATGGGCCGTGAAGAGGTCATTTAAAGTTGCATAGTTACAGCTAATGTTAGAATAAGATCTTGATGGAGTTCTTTGGATTTATGGGTTGGGGGTGGGGGGCATTTAAAGTTGCATAGTCCGATGATTTTGAGTTTCTATCATTTTCTGAGATCACTATATTAGGTTGATCGCTATAATCTAACTTACTTTAGTTTGAAGTAACTGATGTGTTAAATGGCTAAGTTTTGTTATATTTGAAGTACAAGCATGTACAATTAATTTTGGCAATCATACCAAAACCCCGCTTCTGCTGTAACAGGTTCTATTAAAATGGACCAGACGGGATGGCCGAATGAGTTGAGTGTCCGCCTCCCGTTTCTGTAGATCATGGGGTTCGAACCCATGGGTTCGAACCCTGGTCGAGTCAAACCAATGACTTAAAAATTGATACTTGTCGCTTCCTAGCCAGGCGCTCTGCATTATTAGGATAGGGCAAGGACTGGTTAGCTCAGTGTGAGGATAATTGATATGACCTTAGATGTTGCCAGGTCGTAAAACTCCAACAACCAACAACCAACAACCAACCCCATCTGTTTTTGTTTGTTTCCCACCTTTCTTCTCCCGCCCTCCCCACCCCCCTACCAATGATTGTTTTGCCTCATCCCACATGATAGCCCGGTAGGGAGGGTGGAGGTGTGGGAAGGGGTGGGGGGTGACTGAAGACGCTGGCCTTCTTAGCACCTATGGGGGACGCTCTGTGACAGCTCGCGGACACATCTTTTCAGCATCCACCTGGCGGTCCTAACGGGAATTAACAGGTGGCTGCTGCTCGTTTCTTTTCCGCTGTCTGTCAACAGCCGTGCTCGGCAAACCACGGGGGAGAGACTTTGTTTGTTTGTTTACGTTTTACGTCATATCAGGACGGGTACCGACTTGTGACAATGCGCACTCATGGTGACTTTATAGCACTTCCCCACTAGGAGATGAGACTGCCATTACCATGACCCGATTTCCCACTCAGTCACATTATCCTGATGCTGTGCTAACCAGTCCTTGTCCTATCCTATTAATGTCGAGTGCCAGGTGATGTAGAGATAACTGTAGACCTATTTCATGTGACGTCAGAATAGGTATTTAGGTCGTTGCGCGCGCAGCTTGGGTGCAGGACAACACAGGGTCACACTGCAAACTCAATGGCTATGAGCAATCTTCATACAGAAAATGTGAAATATCTCTAAAACCACACCACTTAGAAACAAACCACTTGGCAGACATATACAAAACATATTCAACAAAAAGATTATATTAAATTCATACGGTTAGGGTTCTGGATTTCTATTAATTTTGAATAAAATTGATGCATTGCACTGTGCATATCGGCAAACTCAATGCATTGTCACTGGCCGTGAGCAATCTTTATACAGAAAAAGTAAAATATCTCTAAAACCACACCACTTAGAAATCAACCGCTTGGAACACATATAGAAAACATATTCAATGACCAGATTATATTAAATTTATACGGTTAGGCTTCTGCATTTCTATTAATTTTGAATAAAACTGGCGTTTTGCACTGCGCGTATCGGCAAACTCAATGGCAGTGTGCCTTCGTTCTGCAGCCAAGCTGCGCGCGCATACATGATGTTTATAAACATTGAAAGGCATCTATATCGCTCACTTTATTTGGGTCCCAACAAAACCATTGTAAGGATATTCTAACTCCCTAAGCCGACCACCTCCCTAAATGGATCACTTAAAGTCGATCCAATGGTCGGTCGATTTAGAGAGGTTTTACTGTACATGAGTTATGTAATACCGAACACTATGTGGTGTTCTCTGTGGCAGAGTGGTTAGAGTGTCTGACTTTTTTTTTAGGTCGGACTCCTAATCTGAAGGTCAGTGGTTCGATTCCCAGCGCCCCCACCTGTGCCAATTTGGATTTCCACCGCTGTGGATAACTTACACTTACAGCGTCATCAAAGGCCAGTTGCTATATGGTGTGGGAGGTTAAAAATCCATTGGGTCGGTAAAAGTGTATGCTCGGGCTTTCTATCGACAAATTGTCTAATGGTGAAAACAAGTCTATTCAGACTTATCCATGATAGGCAGTATAAATCTTCAAATCAACCAACACTGCTCCCAACTAGTTCGCATCGTTTTCACGATCAGTGGAATCTAATAGTAATACGAAAGAATACCATTTAAAGATCAATGAGGGGGGGGGGGGGGAGAAGGGAAAGAAAGAAGAAACTGTGCTGTTATGGTGATTATTTCCTACTCCTAGTGTCGGCATCGATTCACTAATTGGAATTCATTCAATTAATCCCCCCCCTCCCCCCCATCAAATATGGCCAGCAAATGCCGTAAATCGTTGGCGGGAGTTCCGTTTGAAAAATGAAGAAGAAAAAAATGGGAAAAATAGAAGGAAAGGAAACAAAAAAAAATTAAAATGGGAAGAAAAGAAGAAAGAAAGAGAAAGAACGGCGCCACTACTAAAGCAGTTTGGCGGGCGTGTGTGCCATTAGTATAATGTGGCCGTGAATCAGGCGCCCAGCGGCCACCAGGTGGCGATTACGGCCGTGCATGCACGAGGCGCGAGCGATGTAGACCACTTTCAATGTTTACATACATTGTGTATGCGCGCGCACCTTGGCTGCAGAACGACGGCACACTGTCATTGAGTTTGCTGGTATGCGCAGTGCAAAACGTTTATTTTATTCAAAATTAATAGAAATGCAGAACCCTAACCATATAAATTTAATATAATCTGTTTGTTGAATATGTTTACTATATCTGTTCCAAGCGGTTTGTTTCTAGGTGGTGTGGTTCTAGAGATATTTCACTTTTTCTGATTGAAGATTGCTCACCGGCATTGTCAAGGCATTGAGTTTGCTGATATGTGCAGTGCAAAACATCTATTTAATTTTTTTTTTAAATAGAAATACAGACCGAAACCTTATAAATTTAATATAATCTGTTCGTTGAATATGTTTTCTATATGTGTACCAGGCGGTTTGTTTCTAGGTGGTGTGGTTTTAGAGATATTTCACTTTTTCGGTATGAAGATTGCTCATAGCCATTGAGTTTGCAGTGTGACAGTGTATCATCCTGCAGCCAAAAGGCGCGCGCACTGACCTAAATACCTATGCTGACGTCATATGACCCCTTTCAATGTTTATAAACATTGTGTATGCGTGCGCACCTTGGCCGCAGAACCTATGGATATAGTCGAGAAAAACATCTAAACCAACTGCTAAAGAACACCAGAGCAAACAATGCGCCACTACTAAGGGAGACCATAAGCCAATTCAAAGCTCATGAAAGAAGCCCACTGGAAATGGGTGCCAAAGTATGGACCGGCCAAATGGTAAAGGAAGGACAAATTCCTGACCTAAAAACATACAAAAAATATCTGTGAAAAATAAAACCAGGAAACGCCCTCTAAGCTGCTCCACAAGGGGGCATGTGATATGTCACAGCCCACCAGCTGGACAGCATATGAGAGGTAACCCCCTGCCAGAAAACAACCAGATAACATCAAATCCAAACATAAACAAACCACCTATTACATACAAGCCTATAATATGTAAATAGAGTAGGCTAGTCTAGAATTAAGTGTAGGAAAAAAATAAAAGAGGAAAACTCTTGCCAAGAAAATCCCAAAAAACTAACATAAGATCACTAACCACAAACCATAACTTTAAGAAACACAGACCGATAACTGCCCAGCATTGAAAACAAGCTCGATCATCCGAGCTTATATGTTATGGACAGCATAAACATCCCATAATATTTTCTTTAACACAAAAAAACAACACACAAACACACAGAGAAGTTACCACATTTATTATAAAACGAAAATCTGGAATGTTCGGTCCATTTTTATGGTATGCCTCCACCTGCCGCCAGATGGCAGCAGCACCCAGAGGCCGTGGGTCCGTCGGACTGAAATGCACGCCACCTGCCAACTTTTTGTTGAAGTATTTTCGATCAAATAGAATGATATGGTTATGACTATAATATGAGTGCGCTCTTTAGACTTAATTTGACCACTCACAACGCCACCTATCAATTCACCGCTGCATTAGTGATGTCACTTATTTTGTACATACTCCTCTACTCTAGAGGGGGCCACATAGTGATTTTTTAAAAGACTTCCATAGCTACAGAATTATTGTTTATATATAAATAGCAAATAATAGCAAAGATCCTTCCAAATAATAGCCTATTCCAATGTCCTATGAAGGTATGCATGTTGTGCATATGTCAGAGTTGAAAAAAATGAATTTCACTTTTTGAATTAGATCTTATACAAATTGAGCAATACATTAATATCACTTGTGAAACATGAAAATCAAAGACACACCCAGAATCTCATTTTAACATATACAACATAGTCAAACAAGATTTTCTTGATTACTGTTAAGCAGACAAGGTTATGACTCACAAGAAAAAAGTTGAAAAATAAGTTGAAAAAAAGTTTGGCTACATGTATGGGGTCAATGTGTAAATTTTCACTCTAGTGCAAAATCATACAATTATAATTTTGATATCTTATGTGGGATAAATTCAATACATGTAGAACTGCTAACATACCTAATAGACAAAGGCTACAATAATTATTTGACTTGCTATTGACAAAACAAAGACTTAATTATCAGCATCGTAACATGGAGACCAAATATGTGGTGCCCAGTTTTGGAGAATAGCCCATATATATAATTTATATATAATTTATATATAATTCAAAACCAGACACAGATAATTCATTTTATGGGCTAATAAATTTATTACTCAGGCATAATAAATTTTACAACAGCCTTGTTGCCTACGCCTTTGGGAACATGTTATGTTAGCTATTTCCAATAATACAATTGGACTATTTAGCTACAATTATTCTATCATCATCAGGTAGTACAACCTGTGTCTTTATCACTTCTTTTATGTCTTTACTTATATGCAGGTCATCTATTAGATAGAAATTAATCGGGTCATTACTTATATGCAGATCATCTATTAGATAGCAATTAATCATTCATTATTTCAGTGCTTAAATGCAGGTCGCGCCTATGACTGTACTATCATATGACATATGATGCATTATGCTACAGATTATCAGATACTCTGTGATTTCACTTGAGGCAACTTGACAGAAGACATGAGGCAGCAGCTCGGGCAGGTCACGGTCACACGTTCAGCTCACATCTGGCACACACACACACATTCGCCACTCATTTCATTCAGCACTTTTATAACAAGGAGATAGGAGCCATAATCTCTCAGCCGAAAATAGATAAGAAGATGGGTGGGTGGGTTGGAGAACTTTGTAAATTTGCTCAGGTGATCCGTCGACGACGGTGGCCAGGTAAGTACTGGACAAGCCTTGAATCTACTACCGGAAGTTAATTTTTTACGTAGCAACGCGCGCTACGAACGGTATCTATGGTGCTACTCATATAGTCAACTGTACAAAACAAGATGTCAAAACAAGGTTATTTGCAGATGATACCAACGGCTTCATAACCTCAAATTCACCCAAACAACTAAAACATTCAATTAAAACATTCCTTTCAGACATATTTACATGGTGCAATGATAACAAATTAACAGTAAACCTGAACAAAACATGCTACACAATATTTAAAAGCAGAAGTACAACCATTCCTGATTACCTAAACAACATAAAGATAAACAATAACACAATAAAGAGAGTCCCTTCTGTGAAATACCTAGGTATAATTCTAGATGAGAACCTCAACTGGGATGAACATATTGATGACTTAAATAATTCAATAATTAAAACGGCTAACTCATTTAAAATAATCAGACGACGGGTACATGAGGAAAATAAAAAATTACTATACTATGCATACGTTTACTCCAAAATCCAGTATGGTATAGAGGTGTATGGGAGAGCCAAATCATCAACCCTAAAAAAGATACAGACACAACAAAACAGAGCCTTGAAAATACTGTATAGCAAAGACTATCTCACCCCAACTAAATCACTTCATAAAGACCTGGACTTACTTATGGTAACTGACATTTATAAAATATACATTGCAAAATTTGTTTACAAGCAAAAGAATGGCCTCCTCCCGGAAATATTTGATAATCTCTTCAAAGAAAACAATCAGGTCCATTCCCATAACACACGACAGATAAATAACATACATCACAAACACACTAGAAACAAATATGGCAAAATAACAACTGAAAACCAAGGAACCAATATCTGGAACTCAATACCAGTAGAGATTAGAAACCTTCAAACTTTGAAAAACTTCTGTAAAAAACTAAAGATAAGCTATCTCAATGCATACTAAATCGATTACCAGTAAAGAATATATATAATACCCCTATTAACATACATGCAAAATAACTACTGATACTGCATGTAAGTACATGAATCCATGACACAATATCCATATAATATTCCTATCATTACTTTGTTTCTTACTAACTGTGAAGAGACGCATCAGTAGCTCATCATAATCATTAGTTAAAAATGTAGCTTAGGTTTAATAATTTGTTATTGTCATCACTTATTCATTCACATCATGGAGACCAGCTAGATAAGCATCGCTTTTCTGGGATCCTTTCTGTCTGTAAGGAATTTGTATGCATTTATTGTATCACCTCAATTTATTGTAAACATACCTTGCAGAGAGTTAAAATAAAAGAATTGATTGAATTGATTGATTGATATCAGGCCCGTAGTCAGGGTTTGTGAATTATGCATGTTTCCGGCAACATGGACAATTCAAAACCAGACACAGATAATTCATTTTATGGGCTAATAAATTTATTACTCAGGCATAATAAATTTTACAACAGCCTTGTTGCCTACGCCTTTGGGAACATGTTATGTTAGCTATTTCCAATAATACAATTGGACTATTTAGCTACAATTATTCTATCATCATCAGGTAGTACAACCTGTGTCTTTATCACTTCTTTTATGTCTTTACTTATATGCAGGTCATCTATTAGATAGAAATTAATCGGGTCATTACTTATATGCAGATCATCTATTAGATAGCAATTAATCATTCATTATTTCAGTGCTTAAATGCAGGTCGCGCCTATGACTGTACTATCATATGACATATGATGCATTATGCTACAGATTATCAGATACTCTGTGATTTCACTTGAGGCAACTTGACAGAAGACATGAGGCAGCAGCTCGGGCAGGTCACGGTCACATGTTCAGCTCACATCTGGCACACACACACACATTCGCCACTCATTTCATTCAGCACTTTTATAACAAGGAGATAGGAGCCATAATCTCTCAGCCAAATTGGAACACGAGAGATAATGGTTCCTCCCTACACAACATTTTTATTCACGTAGTTGAACACGCTGTTAGACTTCCATCTACCGACAGTTTTTATGGACTCAAGGGGCATGCCCACACTTGCATATGCCTGAGCTCCCCCGCGCCGAAGACTGTGGCAAGTCACTAGCGGCCACCAAGGGAGTCGACACGCTTTCAGCGCCGATTGCATGCACTTGCTGAAGATTGACGCCGTCAGGGGATGCCCGTCGCGAAGCATGAAAGCTGGGGCGCCCTCATGTGTTTCCTTCAGGTCGGTGTACTTGGACCATGCGTACACTGGGCAGAAGGCGTGGTTCGACCCGGCCGGTATATCGATGCTGTAGACGTCCTCAGGCTTGTGCGTAGTTTTGGTGGACCTGACTTTGATCGTCAGGTGTGTGTTATGTGCCTCGATGTCCCTAACGAGCAGCATGTGACCGTCACCTCCCGTTACCTCGGAATAGAACAAATTAGACTGTCTTAGCAAACACAAGTAACCTATTAGTAAGGCAGCAATTAACACCAGTCCATCA
This sequence comes from Branchipolynoe longqiensis, assembly GCA_030323885.1. Classification (NCBI taxonomy): domain Eukaryota; kingdom Metazoa; phylum Annelida; class Polychaeta; order Phyllodocida; family Polynoidae; genus Branchipolynoe; species Branchipolynoe longqiensis. The sequence continues at coordinate 51,420,735 of CM059192.1, forward strand.
TCTCCAATCTTTCTGAATTTTAAAATCATCATTTTAATATGTTTAATTTTCAAGGGAAACGCCCTCTTTACAGTATTTTCTTTCAACTTATATATTCCAGCTTTAATCAGTGATAGTGCATAGCAGTCGAACGCTTCCGTGTTACCATTAAATAGCCTTACCCATGTCCGTGCCCCACTCATGTAGTTTCTTACTGCGCCTTCTGTGTTTAATTTATCATTTAGGTGTAAGGTATATGACATTACCGTCTTTATTTTGGGGCGTTTGGGGTTATCTCCAACCTTTTTGCAAAACCCAAGATACTCCCCGAACTGCACCCTTTTATTATGCCAGGTCCCAGTCGATAATCCCGCCGAAAAGTAGACACTTAGCCGATCCACAAGCGCACGCTTATCTCCTGCAAGTTGATAAACGCAAACAAAACTTAAATTATCAACTGGCAGAGAGATCACAAAGATAAGTCTAAAACATGGCCATCATGGGAGACATTGATCTCGGTCAACAAATTTTTTCGGCATAACTCATCGGCCACACGTTTACATTTAACATCAGAATACAACCTACTAAGGGCATCCGCTAGTACCAGGTCCTTACCCGACTTGTGTATCACCTGTACCGTGCAGGTGAATGCGGCGGCGAACCTCCATATTTCCCGGGCACAGGCGCACAAGACCGGGTCCTTACCGGCGCCAGAGGACAGTACCTGTTGGGAAGCAGAATTATCGGTATTAATGATAATCTGATATAGATGGGGGTTAACAGGAGATAAGTATTTGAGTGCCACAACCAAATTAATTGCCTCTAATTGAGCAATATGAAATCCGTTTTTAAGAAAGTCGGGTGCGTATTTGTTAGCATAATAATGAGTTGAACTGAACGCACCCCTGCCAAGCAATGACGAATCACACTCGATCACCCACTTTTGAACAGGAGCATGGCGAAGCAAAACAAGCCTATTATGACCTTCTGCGAACCGCAGGAACCAAGCAACATCTCTAACCAGGCCTTGTGTGACTAGCACCTTACCTATAAATGGTGTCCCCCTCAAGAATTCCAAAATTCTATTCATAAAAATACGGGCCGGAGTCACACATTTAGAAATGAACTGAGGTCGTCCGACCAGTCGCTGAACGTTCTTCCTAGTAACTAACCGGCCAACAACCCATTTATGGCACTCTAACAAAATGTCCAATAATTTTTTATTTGGGATACGGATCACCAGTGTTTTGGAATCTATCTCATAACCTAGCCAAATTAATTTACGGGTGGGTGGAACACATTTTTTAATAGAAAGCTGTAAGCCTAGAACCTTAGTCAACCGTAAAATATATGAATACGCCTGGTGTGCTTTGTCGAAAGAATTTTCTACTCCCACAAAATCGTCTAAAAAACATAGCGCAAAGAAACCCATCTTGGTCATCAAATGCACTACGGCGGCCGAAGTCCGTGCGCAGGCCATGCTGGAAGTTCTGCAGCCAAAGGGCGGAGCTATGTCAAAGTACAATTTCCCATCTACTTTAATACCGAATAAAGGCACACTTAAAGGGCAGGTCCTTAATTGCCTGTATGCCCTCGCCAGGTCAATAGACCACATATAGCAGCCAGATCCTAATTTGGTCACCTGTTTCGCCAGCGACATAGTAGTCGGGAGATTATATTTGTACGGTTCACCCTGATAAAACCCTTTATTGATACCCGAGTTAACACTACACCCCTTAGGAAAACTAAGATCAACTATAATTCTGCGCTCATCAGTACCTTTTTTGGGGCGGGTCATAATTGGACTAACCTGTGCCCATGGACAAAAGGGGGAGTGATCGAATGGTCCCAGCAATGCGCCGTGGGTCAATTCAGTTGCAACGTACTTGTCAATCCAAAAAAGGTCTTCCTTTGAGTGGGCATGGTTAACATTTGTTGAAGTCGGAATACCCTTACCAGTAAAGTTAGCTGGCCAGCCAAACTCTAAAAAATTGACTAGATTGGCATCCCTATAATCAGCTAACAAGCGTCTCCAGTTCCTAATGATCAACCCCGAAGGAACCGGTAGCCTGGCCGATAGATAATTCGGTAGACCGGAAGTCCGTACCTGATTATAAATAAATGCATATCTTTTGAAAAGCGGGGGATCATCTAGCCCATTTACAACTATTGCTGGTGACAAAGTAGGCCAATATTTTAAAACATGTAACTTGTATTCGAGAGGTGAAGGATCACTGAACGGTTTATTACCCGTACTTGTAAATTCAGTAATATTAAAGTTATCAACCATGTCTGAACCATCACAATCAATTGAATCAAACTGGCATTCCAACTCCAACGGATTCTTAACAACACTGGTAACATCAACTGGGGCAACCAAACTAACAGGTGACATTAACAACTTAACGGGGCAGACTATACCAGTGTCATTTTCCCTATTAGTAACTATACAGGGAGTGGGATCCATCATGGATCCCCTAGCAGTCTCAGAACAGCTATTGTCATCATTCAGTCTATTATAGAGCGGATTGGTTTCATCCGAAGGACTAATAGCAAGCCACCTCCCATCAGAGTCTCGAACAGAAGAAACAGAGCTCCCAGCTTTAACATTAACATCAGAGCAAGGCTGAGAGCTTACCGACAGCTGATGGGTTTTGACAGGGGAAATATTAATTAAATCAGCGGCGGGGCCGATACTAGGCAACACAGCAGTCACTAAGAAAAAAGGGTTGATTAGCTCCACGTGGGGCAGCTCGATCAACCACAGCAATTACATCACAGTCAGAGTCAGGCACGTAGCCAGTATGCAGAGCATCAGACACATGCAGCGGTGCCGGTTGTAGGCGAGACGGCCAGTGGAAAGCATCCGCGTCGCCATGGCTACGACGTGGTACGATCCCGGGCAGAGGCAAATCCAGTGCCGTGGGTGTCCGTTGTGACACCGTACCAAATGGCACCGCACACCGCCCCCCACTCGTTCCGACATCCTGAATATTACCGTTAAGGGACTTGTATTTATGATTAAACCAGTGAAGGGATCCACCGTACCTACGATATGGATCAGAGTAAGATCCACGATATGGTATTTTTGACCTACTAATAATCATTCCCGTGGCGCCCTTCCTTGACGAATTAAGGAACTCCCATTTCTTATTTAAACCGCTAGATGGCATATGTCGTCTTTTATCAAATTGGACCGTAACAACACTATTATTTCTGGAAATTGGGGCAAAAGGGGCTGTCAAATCAGCGTCATTACTTTTACCGGGCAGGGTCTGACAACGTAATTTCACTTTTGCTTCAGAACTAACGTTGGAACGGGGGTGGGGGGGTGACAACAGTAACACAGATGGCCGACATGGCACCGGCGAACCAACCGCACCGACCTGATTAATGCACTGGCCACCCGGGCGATTTGAAGAATGTGAAGAATCATGGAAGGTGTCGCCATCTGACGATCTGTGGATGTACTTGCATATCCCTGCCGACGGTGTACGCACTTTCTCACACGGAATCGCAGCGCCCAGCCCACTGCAATTTAAAAACTCGACACACGGTTACCGACTGCGTCACTAGGCAACTCGGATGCACGAATTTTGGAACGGCATTCCGTTTCTTTATGGGCGTGTTTGCGCCTAAGTTTGTATGCGCAATAAGCACAAATGTGGACAAAACGATTTGCACCTTCCCCATGATCTTCTTCAAATCCACATGATCCACCTTTATTCCAAATGACGCACGGTCGTGCATCCACACCCTTTCTAAATTCCGAGAATGAAGACCCACCACCTACATGCTTAACTGAATGAGCCTCAATACGTTTCCCTAGTCCACACACATCTCGCCTTATTTCCACTATTTTGCCTTCATCCTCCCAGCCTGCTGGCAGCCGTTTATCGGCGATCATGTTAAAGACTTTCTCGCTGTATGTGAGACAGGTTATCCAGGAGTAATTCTGAGCCATCTCTAGAATTGACTCGATGTGATTATCGATATGTACGTCCCAGCCAGGGGGCACATCTCCACGCCTCACCATACGGCGCATGGCACTTAAATACTCGAACCACGTGGATTCCCCCTGACCGACTTTCCCCTTTTTTTCATGTCTGATCACATACTTATGGGGCAGTAACTTGAGTTTTCTAGAGTGTCTGGCACGCTTACGGGTAAGCCTAATCAACTCACTCATCATTGAGTCATCACCCCCCTGATCACTATCATTAAACTGTTCATCATCAGCATGCCTTTTTACGGCGACTTTATTAGAAACGACATGCACATTACCTTTCGTCGTATGATGATTGGACCTCGGATTACACGAAGCACTCGTGCGAACCGGTGTACATTCAACCGTCGTGTTGACTACGGATGCTACATCCATTCCTCTGACGTCATCCGGGTACATTTCCGGCATGTTCGGCGGTGGAGCTATAACAGACCCAGCACCGCCATCTTGTACACACTCCAAATCGTGTAGCCGTGCCAAAAGAGGTGCCTGTGATGTAGCCAATTTCTCGTCAAGGAGCGTCGCAATATCCTCCAGTGATAGACTCCTCCTGCGAGATGTAGATGGTACTGGCGATGTCCTTGCCATATGGCCATCCAGTTCGACAATGTCGAGACGAGATGACGAGATCCTCCTTCCCAATGTATTGCAATCTACAGAATTGCCACTGGAAGCTCCCGATCGATCCATTGAATCCAACAGCGCCTTAGAATACCTTCCCACCACACTTTTCACCTTGCTGTGTTTCGGCATATTCGACAATATCAAAGAACTTTGTAAATTTGCTCAGGTGATCCGTCGACGACGGTGGCCAGGTAAGTACTGGACAAGCCTTGAATCTACTACCGGAAGTTAATTTTTTACGTAGCAACCCGCGCTACAAACGGTATCTATGGTGCTACTCATATCAGGCCCGTAGTCAGGGTTTGTGAATTATGCATGTTTCCGGCAACATGGACAATTTATATATGATATATATAATCAGTAGCAGGTAAGTGAATGCAGGAGGCGTCCTCAATGGGTCTGGCTTTTCCGACCACTGCACATGCGTGAGTGGCGCCATTTTTTAACGCGGGTTTGCTGATCAATCTGCGCACACTGCGTTTACCGCGTCGCTCTGATCGGGCTGGCGCCATTTCGGTGGAGACTTTGTTGGTTGACAGCGCCCCCTTTCGGAATCACTTCGTCTATTACTGTATTAGTGCCCGCTCGCCGCCACCAGGGGGCAGGCCCGGCGCCAGTGTTGAATTACACTCTCCGTATGTGAGTGGGGCTTGGGGCTCTCTGCTGTAACTCCCCAATTATAAAATAATTAATGACCACGTTTGCGATGAGCTATGGAGGCTAGTTGAATATACCATTTCCGCGGGGCATGCGCACTCAGCTGAGGTTGGTTGGTTGGTTGTTGGAGGTTTACGTCCTGGCAACATCTAAGGTCATATCAGGACAGGTACCGACTTGTGGCAGTGCGCACTCAAGACGACTTTATAGTGCTTCCCCACTGGGATATCAGGTCATGGTGCTGGCAGCCTGGTCTCCCAGTGGGGCAGCACTGTGACGTCACCATGAGTGCACACTGTCACAAGTCAGACCCCGTCATGAGAAAGTGATATGACCTTAGATGTTGTCAGGACGTAGAACTCCAACAACCAACCAACCTACTCACACCCAGAACCACACTAACACCCACACTCACACCCACACTCACACTACCGGATGAGGTGAATGAGTAAGTAAAGTCCCAGTTACACTAATAGGGCTTGCGACCACTTTGAACCAAAGAACCCACAGTCACCAGTGACCTCCTTGCGACCAAAGCAATGGCTGCTGACCTCCAAACGACCACTTTGGTCACAAGGTTTTTAGTGCAGTAGCTGCAACCTCCTCTTGCAACCAAAATGGTCGCAAAGAGGTCCAACCACTGAGTGTTAAAGTTGCATAGTCCGATGGTTTTGAATTTCTGTATTTTTTCTGAGATAAATATATTCGATCAATCACTAATATTTACTTTACACTAATTCAAAGTTACTTTTATTTTAAATGGTAAACTTTTGAGATATTTTGAGTGCAAACCTGTCAAATTAGTTTTGGCAAGCTTGCCAAAACTCTGACACCATAGACTTCTGCAGTAACAGGTTCTGTTAAATTGACTCAGTGTTGCCTTCTAAGCAGAAACAAATGCTTAATAAGTGCATCAGTGTTTAAGTTAGATATGTAAAATCAAATCTAGATAATTGGTTTGGTTTTAAAAATTTGATATTTCATCGGACTATGCAGCTTTAATGTATGTACTAAGCCGCGGCAGGCCGTCTTTACACTGAGGACCACTTTGCAACCAACACTTTTTTTGTGGTCGCAAAGTGGTCACAAGAATAGACTACATCACGGTTGCAGCGGCGCGGTGCATTGTGGGATGCGTCAGAGCAAAACAAAGCAGCGAGAAGCACATGGCACATGCTAATACACTGGGTGCAACTATGATATGTGCTAGTTTCAGCTCATCTCAGCTCTTGTTTCAAACATAGAATACCAACTATAAAAATAGATATAATAAATTAAGATATTACTCTTTTATCCAGCATTGCATTTACATCAATATAATCAGCACATATTATGCCATGTGCATTTAGATTTAGACAAATCTAGACACTCAGAGTAGTGTTAGAGCCATAGCCAGAGTCAGTTTTATTCATTTTATTAATGTTTTTATTTATATTCTATGGTTAATGACATATGTAGAAATAGAAAATGAGTATGGTTAATTAGATATTGGTTATATATTTCTTTGAAATAAGTTTTTGTTGACACTTTTGACATTTTAATATTTAGAACAAGAATTAATTCTGACTAATCAATGGTGATGTAAACATCAGCCTGTAAAGTGACTGCAATGGGGGACCTCCGACTTTTTAGTTCAAATTCCTGCCGTTCGCATCGCCACTGAACCAGTGGGCCTATTTGGCACACTGTCACACTGCAAACCCAATGGCTATGAGCAATCTTCATACAGAAAAAGTCAAATATCTCTAAAACCACAACACCTACAGACAAACCGCTTGGTATACATATAGAAAACATACAACGAATAGATTATATTAAATTTATAAGGTTAGGGTTCTGTATTTCTATTAATTTTGAATGAAATAGACGTTTTTCACTGCGCGTACCGACAAACTCAATGCATTGTCAATGGCAGTGAGCAATCTTCATACAGAAAAAGTTTAATATCTCTAAAACCACACCACCTAGAAGCAACCCGCTTGGTATACATATAGAAAACATACAACGAATAGATTATATTAAATTTATAAGGTTAGAGTTCTGCATTTCTATTAATTTTGAATAAAAATTGACCTTTTGCACTGCGCGTACCGGCGAACTCAGTGCATTGTCAATGGCCGTTTAGGACCACTGGTACCGATGCGCCATCTAGTGTCAACAAATGAACTACCCCGGATGTCCCCCATTGTATGTTTCTCAGCTCAAAATGCTTAATTATGGAGAGTTGTGTCTTAAACATATTCATTATATTATTATATTGCATCCTTCTGTCCATGTTTGTGCCAAATTGTTATGTATTTCTATTTATTTTGAATAAAATGCCAGTTTTGCCCTACATGTATCGGCAAATTCAATGGCCGTACGCCTTTGCTTTGCTCCCGACCCCTTTTTCAGCGCATGCGCAGTCCGAACCGTGATGTAGTCTATTGGCACGATTGGCGTATAAGAGCGTGGCTTTTCACGTGGAAGGTCATTGGTTTGAATCCCGCGAAGTCAAACCGGTTACTTGCAAAATTTATAATTGTCGTTCCTAGCCTGGCGTTCGGTATGGATAGGAATGGGTGAGGGATGGTTAGCTCAATATCAGGATAATGTGACTGAGTGGGATATCGAGACATGACTCCAATGGGGACCGGACGTGATGGCCGAATCGGTAGAGCACAGGCTTCCCATGTAGAAGGTCGGGTGTTCGAATCCCGTTCGAGTCAAACCAATGCGCCCCGATTATGGCAGATTATGCATTATGTGAGTGGGTGGGGTATTGCATAATGGTGGTGGTGGCACGGTATCCCAGCAGGGCAACGTATTTTGCCGAGCCACCAAAAGAAGTTTGGATTAACCGATCGTTTGGGTTAACCAAGGTTGGTTTAACGGGGTAATTCTGTATACATAAAAAACAATAATAAAAGTGTCCACATACATTGTATATTACATTCTTTGTGCACCCGCATTTTTGCCAAAGCCAAGTCAAAGTCGAAGTCAAAGCTTTGTTAAACCAATGATCGGTTAAAGCTGCATAGTCCGATGAGCATCAAATTTTCAAAACGGAAATAATGATATAGATTTGACTCTACATATCTAACTTAGATATTGATGCACATATTAAGCATTTATGGCCACATAGAAGGAACACTGAGACAATTTGATAGAACCTGTTACTGTTGAAGCCTATGGCATTAGAGCTTTGGCGTGCTTGCCAAAACTAAGTTTACATGTTTGAATTTCAAATATCTCAAAACTTATCCATTTAAAATCAAAGTTACTTCAACCTGAAATAAGGTAGCTTATAATAATCAATTTAATATATTTATCTCAGAAAAATTACCAAAACGCAAAACCATCAGACTATGCAACTTTAATCCAAACAAATTTCTAGGGTCCCTTCAAGTTTGGTTTAACGGGGTTATACTGTATATGGAACCTAGAACTAGTAAGTTATTCATCCTCGTATTAGCTCCATGTCTTTGCGAACATTCAGTATGTACACATAAATGTGTGTTTAACAATAGTTTGCTGCCTCATGGATACGAAGCAAAGTTCTACGCAATTTGAATTAAAAGATCCCAAACCAGTAGAGCTAGTGATTGACAGGTCAGTCACCATAGCAACTGTCCACTCAGTCTTTATAAACAGCCATCACATGGCGAGAAACCGGATAGTGCCCGTCAATAAGTGTCCTGATTGGTGGACACAAGAGAGGACTATAAACATCAACACTGAAGGCAGGTTTGGTTGGTTTGTTGTTGTTTTACGTCCTAGCAACATCTAAGGTCATATCAGGACGGGTACCGACTTGTGACAGTGCGCACTCATGGCGACTTTATAGTGCTGTCCCACTGGGAAACCAGTCCGCCGGCACCATGACCTGGTATCCCACTCAGTCACATTATCCTGACACTGAGCACACCAGTCCTTGCCCTATCCTAATAATGCCGAGCGCCTGGCTAGGAAGCGACAAGTATCAATTTTAAAGTCATTGGTTTGACTCGACCGGGACTCGAACCCACGACTCCACGATCTACCAGCACGGGAGACGGACGCTCTAACTCATTCGGCCACCCCGTCTGGCAGCGTCACGTGACTTACCCAAATAAGGGTGGCCGAGGGCCAGGGTCTTAATGAGGTATTCCGACTTATTATTGGCGGGTTCTTCAGGGAGGAAGGAAACTGTAAATTGTAACTCAGTGTGTCAACATGCCAGGTCACAGCTTCAGGCATCACACTGCAACTTCCGTCCTGATATGACCTTAGATGTTGCTAGGACATAAAACAACATCATCATACTGGAACTTGGGTTTACTGCCCCTCACACCCTTATATCTATCCATCTCTGTATACCATACACTTTAAAACAGGCGTGTGATTTTTCCAGTTTTAACCGGAATTCCGTTTTTTTCCTTCTGGCCGCCGAAACTGGAATTCCGTGGTTTTAACAAAAATTCTGGTTTTTGTTCCTGGCTGCCGAAACACCTCTGAAATACACTATTTGCATCCCTCTCGCGACTCAGTGGGATGCCATGTGTCCACACGATAACCTAAACAAAAATGTAGTTTTTTCCCCCTGCACCCAATCACATGCCTGTTAAACTCATGTTAAACCCATAACCACATGGCTCCTGATGACCAAATTTAGGTTTTTGCAATCCATTTGTTTTTAATGTAGCTTACACAAAATGGTCCTATGAAATGTTTTATACCGTGTGAAATACCATTTTCCGTGTGTGTGTTCACTTTCCCGACACAGTGATACCCAACTACAGAGTGCTGACTCATCCACGCGCTGTCCTAATTAGTAACCATGGTGAGCCTCCCTCCCTCCCTCCCTCCCTCCCTCCCTCCCTCCCTCCCTCCCTCCCTCCCTCCTTCCCTCCTTCCCTCCCTCCCTCCCTCCTTCCCTCCTTCCCACCCTCTCACCCTCTCACCCATGTTCAGGCAGTAGGGCCCACTGCTGCTCCCACAGTGCCCTACAGACTCAGCCTACCCTAGTTTGTTTTGGTTTGTTGTGGTTTTATGTCCCGACAAGATCTAAGGTCATATCAGGACGGGTACTGGCTCGTGACACTGCACACTAATGGTGACTTGCTACTGATGCCCCACTGGGAGACCAGGTTGCCAGCACCATGGCCTGATACCCCACTCAGTCACATTATCCTGACACTGAACTAACCAGTCCTTGCCCTACTCCTTCCTTTAATTTACACTTATTTAGACCAGACGGGATGGCCGAATGAGTTGAGGGTCTGTCTCACCTTTTGGTAGATCGTGGGATTCGACCCCTTGTCGAGTGAAACTAATGACTTCAAAATTGATACTTGTCGCTTCCTAGCCAGGCGCTCGGCATTATTGAGATAGGGCAAGGACTGTTTGGTTCAGTGTCAGGATAATGTGACTGAGTGGGATATCAGGTGATGGTGCTGGCAGCCTGGTCCCCCAGTGGGGCAGCACTATAAAGCTGCCATGATTACGTACTGTCACAAGTCTGTAACCGTCCTGATATAACCTTAGATGTTGCCAGGACGTAAAACTCCAACAACTAACCAACCAACCCTTATATAGTTTAACCTTCATCAACTGGTCCACAATGAGTATCCACTAACAAATCAAGTTTCTAAAAATAAATACAATTTTTTTTCAATAACAAAATGCCCAACAACAACAACAACAAAAAGCCGGTGCTTACTACGCCTGGTTGGAGTCCTTAAAAGATGACGACTGTGACGGTAATTTACGAGCCTAAGTCGGGCTGCCAGTGTCACTTACAGTTTGATTGATGGGCTCGACGCGGACTTTTTTCCCTCTTTTCGCGGAGTAGTACACGGAATGAGGCGGGTGTAAATAGGCCCCGGACGTGATTGCGGCCTGATTGCGTCTGCAGCGGTGGGAATGAGTGCAACTGATGGCTCAATGGTATGGCAAGAGTTGCAGTAAGGTGCGAGGGGTTCGAATCCCTACCGAGTCAAAATAATGACTTAAAATATTGATGCAAAGTCATGGCGAGTGGATAGTGCCTCCAAATTGGGATACCATCCTCCTGACTGACCAGACGGGATGGCCGAATGAGTTGAGCGTCCGTCTCCCATTTTGGTAGATCATGGGATTCGAAAACATGGGTTTGAACTCTGGTCGATTCAATCTAATGATTTAAACATTGATACTTGTCGCTTTGTAGCCAGGCGGTCAGCATTATTAGGATAGGGCAAGGAGTGGTTGGCTCAGTATAATGCTACTGAGTGGGATGTCGGATCATGGTGCTGGTGGCCTGATCTCCCAGTGAGGCAGCACTATAAAGTCACCAGGAGTGTGCATTGTCACAAGTTGGTTCCCGGCTTGATGTGACCATAGATGTTGCTACGATATAACATCCAAAATAAAGAAACAAAGCAGTAAGATGGGAAAAGTTGACTGCACAAGCGTGGGAAAACATGTTTGTAATTAATTTTTTCTTAATTAATGATTTTGTGTTGTTTTTATCATGTACCGTGACACTGACAGCAGATTTGAAAACCAGCCAACCCCATGGATCGTAATACCACACACAGGGTGTGCATACTTCTTTTAGTTTCGCGAACAAACTCTATGGTCCTTAACGTCCCTCGAAGGCGAGAAAAAAGCACTTAATTGATAAGTGCTAATATGTACATGGTAATGCAGGATAACAACAGGATTATACAGGACAATAAATCAGAGTAATGTTATGCAGTACAGGATAATGCAGGTAATATAAGAGATAAGGATAAATAAAAAGAGCTCAGAGGGAGCCTAAGGAACTAGTGAGAGTCACGAGGTGGAGCCGAGGAGCCCTCCAGCCCATTAGGAGGAAGAGGATAGGAAAGGGTGGATGGGCGGAGAAAAAATAGGAGAGGAGCAGCGTGACGGGAGGCTGGAGGGCGAGTGGCTCAAGGCGGCCAGGGGGGCTGGCTATAAGGGGAAGAAGCGCGAGAAGTTATGTAATGAGCAACGGTCGGAGCAGGTGGGGGGGGGGGGGGGTCTCCTTGCCTACCTCGCATCAATCGCAATGCAAGCATTACGACCAAAACAACACAGCACACCGATATGGTTTGTGAGCTCTACATAATTAAAAGCCATATAAACATTAACGTAAACTATGACAACATCTAAATAATAAGTGTGCAGCCCAAACGAGAAGGGTTATTTAGCTACGAAACCCTGGCAATGTTGGTTTTTATGGTGGTTCAATAAAGGCAATGAATTGTGGGACACACATTAGTTCTTTTTTTTAAACCTTCCCGTGAACCCTGTCAATGGCCACGTCTGAGTAGACGAGTGGAGTCCAGTAATTCCTCTCTAAGTCGACCGACCTTGGGACCGACTTTAAGTGGTCTATTTAGGGAGGTGGTCGGTTTAGGGAGTTAGAATATGGTTACAATGCTATTGTTGGGACCCAAATAAAGCGATCGATATAGGGGAGTGGTCGATCTGTAGAGGTGGTTGGTTAGAGAGGTTTTACTGTATATCGTAAAGTCACAATATACCATACGCCAAAATATGGAATATTATGGGATACATGTTCTAGGACATCTGAGGCACTTTGACTCGGTAATCTTGGAACGTATAGTGTGTGATTTGAAATGTATATATTTAGATATTGTTACAAGTTAAATTTCAGGGATGAAAGATCTGGGCGATTTCGCGGATTTCCGCGATCCTTGATATTCAGTGATTAATGTTCACAAAATGGCCATATAATATATTATATATGGCAACAATTGGCAACAACTGGTGTGTTCGTAAATTTGGGGTAATACAAACAGTCTGTGTGTTTCACATTATAATCTACTAGGTGTGTTCGTAAATGTGAAGTAAGAGAAGCACTTTGTGTGTAAGGCCTTCCGATCTATAGGGTGTATTCATGAATCTGGGAGTAAATAGAAATAACCTGTATTTATGGCATTGTGATTTGCAAGGTGTGTTCGTAAATCTGAGCAAAATAGAAGAAGTGTAGCTGGTTCTATTTAACCACGCCTCTAGAGCACATTGATTTTTATCATCGGCTATTGGATGTCAAACATATGGTCATTCAGGCATATTTCTTTGGAGGAAACCCGCTGCCGCCAGATAGGCTACTCTTTCCGATAAGCAGTGAGGGGTCTTTTATAAGCACTTTCCCACAGACAGGAGAACACATACTACAACCTTTGATGACCCCCCCCCCCCCCCCCCCCCTGGACTAACTAGAAGCACTGTTTAGCAGCATTCCACGGCGACAGGATACTTTCAGAACAAATGTAGGTATCCTGTCAGGGGGTGGGGTGGTCATGGTGATGGGGTTGCACCCACACAGCGCATTTACTAACTTTTCTCTGACGCTGTTAGCTGACTGTTAAGTGTTAGTGAATCGTGCTCAGCTGTGAGGCAGTTTTTGATGGCGGAAAGAAAAAGTGGGAAAAACTGTGGGGAACTGTGATCTGTAATGACGGGCTCACACCTGGAGTTAATGGCGCAGTTCCTTCCTTCCCGTTCCACTAACTATTCGTCGACCATGATCGCCCAAATAAAAGGATGTATGCTTAACAAGTCAAACGAAATCTCTGTGGCGTAACCGTTGAAGTTTAATATATGTATTTATTGTAGATATATGGGTCACTCTACTGAAAACTGACCAGAGGTGTCACATGGAGAGTTAAAATCTAAGATTTGAATTTTTAAAATTTTTTGGTTGCAAATGAAAGCTGGAAATCTCCCTTTACATCTATGCAAAATATAAATTGATGAGGTAAAAGAATAAAGGTGTGGTCCATGATTAAGCAATGTCATATGGCAGTATAATATTTGTTGCTCAGACGTAACACATGTTTAGGACACCACACAGTCTGCTTAATAAAAATCTAAGCAGAATTAAATAATTTCATACTGAAAAGCATATTAATCATGGCATAATATACAGAAATATGTAGTGCTTATAGTGATTATTTTTAAAGTAATTCTGAGTATGCTTTATTCACTGAATAATTAGTGTACACTATTTGTGTGGCATCCAGACACCACATCTGTGATGGAAATTTGTAATGTTATTTCTGAAGACATCAAATAATTTCTTTTCTAATATAAGCATGCATACATGTTAATAAATACTTCCTTTTGATTTAGGAACTGTTTTGTTTGATATATCAATTCAATACAAGATGCTGATAAGGATCCAACCTTGTCCCATCTGTCATATTACAAATGGCTAACTGTAAAATGTTTTTTTTGGTACAAAAACAGTTCATAACTAAAAAGACCAAAGTTGCACATGGTTTATTTTATTTCCCTTATTTCTCTCATCAAATCTGAACATGAATATGAACAATATTAAGAAAAAAATAAGTAGGACATTTTTTTATTGATGTTTTAATATCCCATCCCATATGGTTGTTGGAGTTTTACGTCCTGGCAACATCTAAGGTCATATCAGGACGGGTACTGACTTGTGACAGTGCATACTCATAGTGACTTTATAGTGCTTCCCCTCTGGGAGACCACGCCACCAGCACCATGACCTGATATCCCACTCAGTCACATTATCCTGACACTGAGCCACCCTGTCCTTGCCCTATCCTAATAGTGTTGGGCACCTGACTATGAAGCGACAAGTATACATTTTTACGTCATTGGTTTACTTGACCAGGGTTCGATCCCACAGGTTCAAATCCCACCACGAACGCTCAACTCATTCGGCCACCCCACCTGGTCTTGCTTTGAGTATGTCAGTGATTAGGATCCTAACAACATGTGGTCACCGTAGGAAGAGAACTGACTGCGCATGCACTCTTAGTGGCTTTATAGTGCTGATTCTGCTGAGATACCTTGGAACCCAACTGCGACCATGAAAAACCCTGGGAAATAACGTAATGTATGCAATACCTTTGCAAATCATCTTGCAGTCTGGTAAACCCTAGAAAATTAAAATTGTATGTCAAATAAAATATAAACGTCTGAAATGTTTAAAAAAAAGAATTGTATCTTGCAATGTGAGAATCATGTGAACAAGAGATCCAAGTGATAGCATTGCCATATTGGAAAAGAAAGTTTGTCACTTTTAGATTGGTATGGTTCTAGAATCGATTCGCTTCGGGTGCTGTGAATAAGTGGGTGTTGAGTTGTTAGTTTGCCGTGGTTCGAGGTTCTCTAAAGACCCTGTCACACCTCACCGGATTGGGGGAAATGAAGAGAAACGAACAAAGTCCATTTGTGTGTCCGTACAAGTTTTGAACATGCACAAAACTAGGAACGTATGCGGCCGGACTGATGTCTACGATTCTTGTCCGGTTTGAGTTTGCTTCGTCCGTTGGCTATCCGTTCATGTCCGTTTCATGTCCGTTCGTCCAGCGGCCATTGACTCGATAGCGCAACATTTTGACACATTTTAATACACTTTGATACTTATCACCACCGGACTAGACAATTCTGTCCGTTGCTCAATCCGGCGAGGTGTGACAGCTGCTTTATGCACATGTCCTCCCTCATGGGGAGCGGACACTGTGTCCATAAGCCAGCGCGTCTGCTTCCGACTCCTTTGGCGTGTTAGGTTTGGAAGTTGTGGGGAGTGGATTCATTGTTGGCTGTTGGAGTTTTACATCCTGGCAACATCTAAGGTCATATCAGGACGGGTACCGATTCATGAGATTGCTCAATCATGGCGACTTTATAGTGCTACCCCTCTAGGAAACCAGACCACCAGGAACATGACCCGATATCCCACTCAGTCACATTGTCCTGTGGGTTCGAATCCCACAATCTACCAAAACGGGAGACAGACGCCCAACTCATTCGGCCATCCCGTCTGGTCAATTTGCGTTGGTCTGTTACCGAATGCGGTGGCCGAATCGGTAGAGCGCAGGCCTCCCGTGCAGGAGGTTGGGAGTTCAATTCCTGGTCAAATCAAACCAATGACATACAAAATTGATACTTGTTGCCTCCTAGCCAGGCGCTTGTCATTACTAGGATAGGGCAAGGACTGGTTGGCTCAGTGTCAGCATAATGTGAAAGAGTGGGATATCAAGTCATGGTGCTGGTGGATTGATATCCCAGTGGGGCAGCACTATTATGTTGCCATTAGTGTGCACTGTCACAAGTCGGTACCCATCCTGATATAACCTTAGATTTTGCCAGGACGTAAAACCCCAACAACCAACCGACCTTTGGTGTGTTAGGTTTGGAAGTGGTGGGGCGTGGAAGGATGGATAGGGTGTGTGTGGGGTGGGGGGGGGGGGGATGGCTGCATTAGTTGTCCCACCCCCCGTTGTGAGGGTATTTTGGATGTGTGTTGAGGGGGTGGGGAGAGGGGGGCTTGTAATGCAAGTGCCGTGTGAGGCAGTTTTCCATCACCCCCCCCCCCCCCCCCCCCCCGCGTCCACTATCCTTCCACATGGACACCGGACGGGGTGGCCGATCTGGTAGAGCGGTCGATTACTACGCAGGAGGTCGTGGGGATCAATCCCATGCCAAGTTAAACCACACTTATAGGTGATGCATTATGCGGAAGTGAGAATATTATTATTTTTATTATTGTTATATATTACTATTATTGCACACCCATTAGGTGTGGAGCATCCCTCACGGTCACACCACGTGACCAGTGACACCGCCACCAATAGTTAACTCTGGACGCTCTACTCTGTCATTCGCACTCGAGAATTGTTTTATTAGGCTAGAGCTAAATGTATTCTCCGGCACAGGGAATATTATCTCAACCCACTTCTTGTGTTCCTTCCTTCTTTGTACAGTAGCTGGCCTTTTTATATACACACACACACACTCTCTCTCTCTCTCTCTCTCTCTCTCTCTCTCTTTCTCTCTGTCTGTCTCTCTCTCTCACTCACTCACTCACTCACTCACTCACTCACACACACACACACACACACATATATATATATATATATAATCTTCGTACAGAAGAAGTGAAATATCTCTAAAACCACACAACTTAGAAACAAACCTCTTGGCACGCAACCAGACCAAGTGTTTATCAAACAGATTATATTAAATTTATATGTTTATTGGTCTAAATTTCTATTAATTCCGAATCAAATTGAACCCTTTGCACTGCACGCATGGGCAAACTCAATGCATTGTCAATGGCCATGAGCAATCTTCCTAAAGAAAAAGTTAAATATCTCTAAAAACCGCACAACTTAGAAACAAACCGCTTGGCACACGTACAGATCAGATGTTTAACAAACAGATTATATTAAATTTATATGCTTAGTGTTCTGTATTTTTATTAATCTTTAATAAAACTGACGTTTTGCACTGCGCGTATCGGCAAACCCAATGGCCGTGTGTGCCTTTGTTCCGCAGCCAATGTGCGCGCGCATACACAATGTTTATCAACATTCAAAGGGGTCTATGGGATCCAGTGATGTGACCTGAATGCCAACATTTATTTGGGAAGCTTTCACTTAAAGTTGCATAGCCTTCACCCCGTCCTGATATGACCTTAGATGTTGGTAGGACGTAAAACAACAACAAACAAACAAACCGATGAGTTCATACAAGCGGCTGACACTCCACCCTGGGTCGGCAAACCCCAACGACCAGACGGGATGACTGAATGAGTTGAATACCCGCCTCCCGTTTTGGTAGGTCATCGAATTCGAACCCCAGGAACACACCCTGGCCAACTGAAACCACTGACTTAAAAATTGATACTTGTCACTACCTAGCCTGGTGCTCGGCATTACTAGGATAGGGCAAGCAGTGGAATGAGAAAGACCAATTGTCCACGATTGGATTTTCCCCCTGCTTATAGCTGCATGGTCCGATCAAAACATCAAATTTTCAAAATGAAAACAGTTAGCTAGATTTGATTCTGCATATTTACCTTAGATACTGGTGCACTTATTAAACATTTGTCATCACATATAAGGGAATAGTTAGTGAATTTAATAGAACATGTTACTGCATAAGCCTACGGTGGAGTTTTAGCAAGCTTGCCAAAATTAATTTCCTACATTTGCATTTCAAATATCTCAAAAGTTAGCCATTTAAAATAAAAGTTGCTTCAATCTAATGTAAGGTAGATTATAATGATCAACCTAATATCTTTATCTCAGGAAATAACAGAAACTTTAATCAACTAATATACCAACAAATAGCCGCCCCGAAACACCAACAAAACTTGTCTCTCCCACATCTACTAACTGGCTTCACAAGTCGGTACCCGCCTTGATGTGACCTTAGATGTTGCTAGGACATAGAACTACAACAAACAAACAACTAACCGGACGTGGTTGTGAATCGGTAGAGCGCAGGCTTCCCATGCGGAAGGTTGGGAGTTCGAAGCCCAGCCGCGTCAAAGCAATGACTTATAAAATGTATACTCGTCGCTACCTAGCCTGGCACTCGGCATTAATAGGATAGGACAAGGACTGGTTAGCTCAGTGTCAGGATACCATGACTCTGTGGATATCGGCTCATGGGACTAATGGCCTGATCTCCCAGTGGGGCAGCACTATAAAGTCGCCATGAGTGTGCACTATCACAAGTCGGTACCCATCCTGATATAACCTTAGGTATTGCCAGGATGTAAAACAACAACAAACAAAAATAACCCACGGTAGGCTGAGTGCACACTGCAATCGAGAACTGTTGCAGTGTGCATGACATACATAGAGGGCACACAATGTCATAGTGACTGTTAGCATGCGCATTGGACAGTATGTGTTTGGTGTCTCAAGACAGTCAAGTGGCTGCGGGCAGTGGAGTGGCAGTGAGCTACTCTCCTTCGGTAATGCCTATCTCTATGGGGTTTTGGTGAGGAAGCCACATGGAAGCCATGCATTAAGCAGCAGGGTGCCAGGGTGACGACTCTTCACTTTATTTGGATGCACAGACGGGCGTTTGCAGCTTAAGCACGTCACTGGTTTGAATGATTAGCGCTTAGCGCCATGTCGACTGTAGCCACATTGCGATGTCATTGCAGCCATTGCTGCTGGACATTTAGGTTGGATACCGCAGTGCTATGTGCTCCTTCGACTGGCACTGGTGTCTGGATGGTGAACAGAGTTAGTTTCGTAGCAAATCATTAAATAACTCAGCGCATGCGTAATGATGAATGAAAGATAATATTTTGAAGTTGCGTAGGCATATGTAGGTATTCCGTGTGTGTGTGCGTGTGAGTGTGTGAGTGAGGAGTGATTTCATATGGGCTTCAGCGGTCGCCTTTGACCCATTTGACAGGAAGCAGGCTTCCCGTGTGGAATGTCGGGAGATTCAATCCCAGCCGAGTCAAACGAATGACTTATGAAACTGATACTTGTCGCTACCTAGCCTGGCGCTCAGCATTAATAGGATAGGACAAGGACTGGTTAGCACAGTATCGGGATAACATGACTGTGTGGGATATCGGGTCATGGTGTTGGCGGCCTAGTCTCCCAGTGAGGCAGCACTATGAAGTCACCATGAGTGCACACTGTCACAAGTAGGTTCTCATCCTGCTCTGATGTTGCCAGATCTTTAGATGATGTCAGGATAAAACTTCAAGAACCAACCAACCTGTATAGCTCAGATTAGATCCATTTTATAATATGTTGTTCTGTTCTAATTGCAGATTAAATCTCGCGTGGAGTAACCCTGGTAACGGATCATGAACCGACAGCACCACGTGAACACAACGTGTTACCTGCAACGATGGATATCTAGGTCAGGATGACACATATTTACTTTTAAAACAAACTTTTTACTCTTTTTTTTAATAGAATATCCACGTTATTAGATTCACAGCGATCATGATACCAGTGAAACCCCTCATCCTGATATGACCTTAGATGTTGCCACGACGTAAAACTCCAACAACCAATCAATTAACCAGTGAAACTACAATTTAAAATGGCTGAAAATCACCTTAGTTCCATAATGCAGGGGAGAATTCCCCCCGCAATGCTCTCTTGCCGCAGGAACTCAGCCACGGCGGGGAAGCGTTCGCATAGGGGATTGGTCACCTATTTATAGAGGACCACCGATCCACTGCTGGCAGTCACGTGACCAACCCTCTCCGCTAAGGCAGGGTATTTAAGAGGTCGCGACACATGCCTCAGGATCCACTTGCTATCCGGACCGCACCTCGTCCACACCTCTCTCTATCACCTCTCCGCCGGCCGGACACCTCCTTGATATGTCTGAAAAGAGTTCCAGGAGGGGGTGCCTGCCGGCATTTTCACTTTCTACCCTTACTCTGTCCGTGTCTATGGCTCGCCGGTTGGTCACCATAGGGCAGATAGGCACGGGCCTTTGACTCAACTCTCCTCATTTCTCTTTCCTAGATCTGCCCATTCGATTTCTCCCAGGCTCACTTCTTCCCCTAACCAGGGTTGTTGTGTTCTTGGGGGGGGCTCTTGACCTTTTACCATTTCTCTGACTGGTTCTTGTTGCTGGAACGACCGCTGCTCCCACCTTTGCCCGCCTTCCTCGAACCCCTGCTGACCGGATGCAAGTGCTGCACTACAGACACCATACAGATTACTACAAACAGACGGCACGGAGAGATCCGCTGCCACCCGGCGCCCCGTCGTCACTACGTCTTGAAGGATGTCCCCAGCCTTCACAACACTTCCTCTGAGACCACTTCACCCGCAGAAGACATGTCTTAACCAAAGACTGGGCCGATTTATCGGAGCCTCTCTATAAATGTTGCAGTTCTGCAACCGGTAACCGTCGTAAGGTTACGAACACCCCATACCATACCACCATGCCTCAGGATCACTCTATGACGAAGCACCCAACTTCTCCGGGGAATACAAATCTGAACCGACACTCCGGTATTCTTCCTTTCGGTTCCGAGTTTCGAGTAGGGAGAACTTACCTCATCACACAAGTAAATTAGTACTAGATTGTAATTTTGTAGGATTTTATGATTTCGGTAAATTCTGTATTTAGCTGACAAAATGACAAAGCAGCAACATTTGTGTGATATTGTGATAAAGGAGACTTTGGGTTATTTCCTCAATTGTTTATCTTGTCTTTTAGGCCTAGCCTATTGGGATTGACCACCACCTTTAGACATGGATACTCAAACAACATTTAGAAACTGGATGCACTACCTGCGCTCGTGCACCTCTGCAAGTGCAGTGATTCAGCGGTGATTTATTGAATTATATCAAACATTATTATTATCAAATACACAGTATTGTTAAAAAAAGATTTATTAATATTAAATCTATTTGATTATTTTCAGGTAAATGAAATGGCTGCATCCTTTAACAAGTTTAACAAAAATAAACCAGGTTGCAAACACGTACTGTGACTTCATTTCACAGCGTCCTAGAATGCTCCTACTTGTAAGGGCACTATTATTATTGAATATATTTTATTGTTTAAAGATTATTATTAAATCTATTTGATTGTTTTTTTGATAAATTATGTTATTTTATTGTTTTTAAATTATTTTTATTAAATCTATTTTATTTTAAATTATTATTAAATCTCTTGTATTGTTTTTAAATTATGATTATTATTAAATCTATTTCATTGTTTTTAAATCTATTTTATTTTAAATTATTATTATTAAATCTATTTCATTGGTTTAAGAAAAAGTTATTATTAAGTCTATTTCATTATTGTGGTGTTGGTGTTAACCCAGGGATGCTGACAGTCATCCTCTCACGACCCACAGTTAAATACAGTTCCTAGCTAACACCATTCGCAGTTCCATTGGCGTTTGATGCTGAAGCCGGCTGTTTTTGACGGGTGTTTACAGATTCTTTACGGATGCTAAGCACATCCAAACTGCCATCATTCTCCTCCGCTTCCAGTCAGTGGCAGCTCAGTGTGGAGGGCCGGACATAAAGTGCGCCAGTGCTCCTCATGGCCATTTCTAAGGACACCTCCACCCTCATCCGTCACGCTCAGTATGATGAAACCTGCGCCATAGGCACCCCATTCAATAAACTTAAGGATTCTGTTTGAGAAGCACACGGCATCCCATCGCTTTATGCACTCTCCTCCCCTAACCTTATACTCTCTCCCATCAATTTACACTCTCCTCCCCGAGCCTTCTACTCTCTCCCACCACTTTACACTCTCCTTCCCGAGCCTTCTACTCTCTTCCACCACTTTACAATTACACTCTCCTCCCTGAGCCTCCTTCTCTCTTATCCCACCGCTTTGCACAATCTCCTCCCCGAGCCATCTACTCTTTCCCACCACTTTACACTCTCCTCCCCCAGCCTTATACTATCTTCCATTGCTTTACACTTTCCTCCCCCAGCCTTCTACCCTCCTCACACCACTTCATGCACTCCTCCCCCACTACTTCATACACTCTCCTCCCCCAACCTTCTGCTCTTCTCTCCCACCACATCACACACTCTCCTCCCTCAGCCTTCTGTTCTCCTCCCCCACCACTTCATACACTCTCCTCCCTCAGCCTTCTGTCCTCCTCCCCCACCTCTTCACACACTCTCCTCCCTCAGCCATCTGCTCTCCTCCCCCACCACTTCATACACTCTCCTCCCTCACCTCTTCACACTATCTCCTCCCTCAGCCTTCTGCTCTCCTCTCCCACCACTTCATACACTCTCCTCCCTCAGCCTTCTGTCCTCCTCCCCCACCTCTTTACACACTCTCCTCCCTCAGCCTTCTGCTCTCCTCTCCCACCACATCACACACTCTCCTCCGTCAGCCTTCTGCTCTCCTCTCCCAACACTTCACACACTCTCCTCCCTCAGCCTTCTGCTCTCCTCTCCCAACACTTCACACACTCTCCTCCCTCAGCCTTCTGTCCTCCTCCTCCACCACTTCACACACTCTCCTCCCTCAGCCTTCTGTCCTCCTATCCCACCACTTCACACTCTCCTCACAACTTCACACACTCTCCTCCCCCAGTCTTCTACCCTTCACTACAGTATCTATTCAATAGCACTATCGCCATCATCATATAACAATCTTCTACTACAGTTATTGTCTTCACAGAGCCAAGCTCGAAACATAATTAAAATTAAATTGCCTCCTCTCTTAAAATTAAATTACCTGTAGCCATCATTCAAGGGTAGATTATGATTAATGTAGCGTTAGTGAAAATCACCACGGATCACACGTACACACACACTCTCTCTTCTTTATTTATTAAACCAGATGGGATGGCCGGATGAGTTAGAACATCCGTCTCCCATGCTGGTAGATCATGGGGTCGTGGGTTCAAACCAATGACATAAAAATTGATACTTGTTGCTTCCTAGCCAGGCGCTCAGCATTAATAGGATAGTGCAGGGACTGGTTGGCTCAGTGTCAGGATAATGTGACTGAGTTGGATATCGGGTCTAGGTGTCAGTGGCCTCGTTTCCCAGTGGAACAGCACTATAAAGTCATCATGAGTGCGCACTGTCACAAGTCAGTACCCGTCCTGATATGACCTTAGATGTTGCTTGGACGTAAAACAACAAACAAACAACATTTATTCATTAATGATGGGGAATTTCCACTATGCTCTGTTTGGTGTCAGCATTTTATTACATTACCAGGATTTCAGCATGAACGTATCTTTATGAAATGTGTATTTTGTGCTAGAACTAGTGGACGATCTCTTTGACCATCCACAGGGTGTCTCCTGGGAGTGAAGGGCAGGTCGATCAGCGTAGTTATTTGACTGCCACTTCCAGCCTGCGCATTATCACCAATATTGATGCATCAGCGGGATTTTTCTTTCTTTCTTACTTACTTACTTACTTTTTCTTTCTTTGTTACTTTTTCTTTCTTTCTCGTCTCTCCCTTTGTTTGCTTTTCTTTGTCATTTTGTGTCTTTCTTCCCATTCCTCTCCTCTCTTTCCTTATTTCTTTCTTTCCTTCCTTTGTCACATTATGTCTATTCCTTTCTTCCTTTCTTTCCTTCTTTTCTCCTTTCCTTTTTTCCATTTTGTTCTTTCCTTTCTCTCTTTCCTTTCTATATATATGCCTGTATCTTTCTTTCCTTCTCTTACCCTCCTGTCCTTCCTTATTTATTTCCTCCCTCCCTCCCTTCTTTCTCTCTTTCTGCCTATTCCTTTATTTCCTTTTTTGCTTGCTTCTTTGTTACTCTCTAACACTCTCTCTCTCTTTCTCTCTCCTTCCTCTCTTTCATTACTATTTAGTTCATTTTTATTTATACATTTCTTTTTGAGTTTTTTAATTAAGGACATGTCAAAAGGCGGCTTCACGTCTTCCCCGTGAATCTGCATGGATTGTCCCTGAGTCAGTAAATTACATCCGGGTGCCAAAGCGAGGCTCCACAACCCGGGCGCGAGTCGACCAATCAGCGGCCGCGCATACTGATGGCCATTAAACAGCGGACGCGCGCCGACGTTGATGGCGCCCTCTGTAGGCAGTTGATGGCATTAGTGTCGCGCCCCCTGGCGTCAACTCGGTGCATCGCCCTGTGGAGGTGTGGGTGAAATAGCTGACGAAGGAATGGACACCTTGTGGGGGTCTAAGGGAGGGTGACGGGTGGAGTTAGTGAAAGTATAGACATATATGATTTATTTAAGGCCCAGCTTTCACTATATCAAATATGCTAGAAATTACCCTTTACTGCACTGTTTTTACTGTATCGATTATACACAATTTTGATCCTGATGCCCAGCTTTGACTGTGTCGATTACACACAGTTTTACTCCTGATACCCAGCTTTGACTGAGTCGATTACACACGATTTTACTCCTGATGCCCAGCTTTGACTGTGTCGATTACACACGATTTTACTCCTGATGCCCAGCTTTGACTGTGTCGATTACACGATTTTACTCCTGATGCCCAGCTTTGACTGTGTCGATTACACGATTTTACTCCTGATGCCCAGCTTTGACTGTGTCGATTACACGATTTTACTCCTGATGCCCAGCTTTGACTGTTTCGATTACACACTGTTTTACTCCTGATGCCCAGCTTTGACTGTTTCGATTACACACGATTTTACTCCTGATGCCCAGCTTTGACTGAGTCGATTACACACGATTTTACTCCTGGTGCCCAGCTTTGACTGTGTCGATTACACACGATTTTACTCCTGGTGCCCAGCTTTGACTGTTTCGATTACACACGATTTTACTCCTGATGCCCAGCTTTGACTGTGTCGATTACACACGATTTTACTCCTGGTGCCCAGCTTTGACTGTTTCGATTACACACGATTTTACTCCTGATGCCCAGCTTTGACTGTGTCGATTACACACGATTTTACTCCTGGTGCCCAGCTTTGACTGTTTCGATTACACATGGTTTTACTCCTGATGCCCAGCTTTGACTGTGTCGATTACACACGGTTTTATTCCTGATGCCCAGCTTTGACTGAGTCGATTACACACGATTTTACTCCTGATGCCCAGCTTTGACTGTGTCGATTACACACGGTTTTATTCCTGATGCCCAGCTTTGACTGTTTCGATTACACACTGTTTTACTCCTGATGCCCAGCTTTGACTGTTTCGATTACACACGATTTTACTCCTGATGCCCAGCTTTGACTGAGTCGATTACACACGATTTTACTCCTGGTGCCCAGCTTTGACTGTGTCGATTACACACGATTTTACTCCTGGTGCCCAGCTTTGACTGTTTCGATTACACACGATTTTACTCCTGATGCCCAGCTTTGACTGTGTCGATTACACACGATTTTACTCCTGGTGCCCAGCTTTGACTGTTTCGATTACACACGATTTTACTCCTGATGCCCAGCTTTGACTGTGTCGATTACACACGATTTTACTCCTGGTGCCCAGCTTTGACTGTTTCGATTACACATGGTTTTACTCCTGATGCCCAGCTTTGACTGTGTCGATTACACACGGTTTTATTCCTGATGCCCAGCTTTGACTGAGTCGATTACACACGATTTTACTCCTGATGCCCAGCTTTGACTGTGTCGATTACACACGGTTTTATTCCTGATGCCCAGCTTTGACTGTGTCGATTACACACGATTTTACTCCTGATGCCCAGCTTTGACTGTGTCGATTACACACGATTTTACTCCTGATGCCCAGCTTTGACTGTGTCGATTACACGATTTTACTCCTGATGCCCAGCTTTGACTGTGTCGATTACACACTGTTTTACTCCTGTTGCCCAGCTTTGACTGTTTCGATTACACACGATTTTACTCCTGATGCCCAGCTTTGACGGTGTCGATTACACTCGTTTTACGCCTGATGCCCAGCTTTGACGGTGTCGATTACACTCGTTTTACGCCTGATGCCCAGCTTTGACTGTCAACTAAAGTAGGTTTGATGCCTTGTGCCCAGCTGCAGCTGTCTCCATTACACCCAGATTGTGTCCGTTAGGCCAAGCTTTGACTGCGTTGATTCCTTTAAGGTTTTTTTTCTGTATTTTGCCGATCCTCGGTCCCACTCGCACCACAATCTCGTCGAACAACTGGGGAGGCATCCGCATGAAGTTCACGAACGACGCAGTGTCCTCGCTGCGGAGCTCAACCATAAGCTTGTTGTACAAGCCAAACTGTGGCCGCCTCCCAATCCAGGGTCTGCTGCTGCCTCCTCCTTCTCCTCTGGACACGGGCTTCCAGAAGAGCCATGAGGTAGAGACCTAGCTCATGCTGATAAAGGGCAACTCGGTACTGATGCTGGAACTGTAGATGGAGTGCCTGGACATCCATCCTGTCTGAGCAGCCGAGCAGGACTGCCAGAAGAAGCCTGGTGGTGCTTTTATATACCGAGAGGCAATACGCTGGGCATATGCTCGACGTATGCTAGGGGTACGCCAGCACATGCTAGGGGCACGCTCGCACACGTTACCGGTACGTTAGGCGTACGCTATATACGCCAGGGACACGCGAAGGGCACCGGTTCAACGTACGGCTAACCTATGCCGACCTACCCCTAACTTGTGCGTACTGTATGGCGACGTACGCCCAGCGTATGAGAACTGTATGAGCCACACGCCGGCGGCATAGGTTTAAAATTTTGAACATGCACACATTTATTTTGGCGGCTCGACCTACGCCGACCTATGACGCCATATGCAAAGCATATTCGACGTATGCCCAACCTATGCGTAACCTATAACGTTGTATGCCGGCATGTTGGTCGAAAATCGCATGCATCGGCATACGCTAACGCTATACGTCGTAGTGTGACAGCCCCATTAGTGGTTGCCTGGGGAGGTAATTGCGGTCCTGATACACACCGTAATGAGCTTTCACAGCGGGGTGGGGTGGGTGGAGGTTGGAGACATAACCCCACAGAAAGGCTGGGTAATAATGCCTACAGGAGGAGGATGTAGGTATGGGGCTAGGTTGATGTGTACATGCAGACATTAAACAATGGTGTTAATAATAACGTATAACGATATAATAATAACGTATAGTTTGTTTTTTGTTTGTTTGTTGTTGTTTTACGTCCTAGCAACATCTACGGTCATATCAGGATGGGTACCGACTTGTGACAGTGCACACTCATGGCGACTTTATAGTGCTGCCCCACTGGAAGACCCAGCCGGCAGCACCATGACCTGATATCCCACTCAGAACTCTAAAGTCGCCGTGAGTGTGCACTGTCACAAGTCCGTGCCCATAAGTCATTGGTTTGACTCGACCGGGAACCGAACTCCCGATCTCCCGCACGCGAGGCCCTCGCTCTAATGTTATTGTGTAGCGTCTCACTGTGCAACATGTTCGGCAGAAAAGGTCTAGTCCTATAAATGAGTTCCACCATCAACCTAACGTCCTATCGGACGCGTTGTCCGAATCGGTAGAGCTCAGGCTTCCCAGCCGAGTCAAACCAATGACATCCAAAATTGATACTTGTCAGTTCCTAGCCTGATGCTCAGCATCATTAGGATAGGGCAAGTATTGGTTAGCTCAATGTCAGGATAATGTGACTGAGTGGGATATTGGGTCATGTTACCAGTGGCTTGGTCTCACAGTGGAGCAGCACTATAAAATCAAATCACTATGAGTGTGCACTGTCACAAGTTAGTCCTCATCCTGATACGATCATAAATGTTGCTAGTATGTAAAACCCCCCAAAACAAACAAATAAATCTACCGTCATACCCCTTGTTGACAGTGGCAAGAACTAATACCGTAGCTTTTTTGATTGATTTATTGTTTATTGAGGCTGTATTTATACTGTCCATAGCATATAAGCCCGGGTACCCAGGCTTGTTTTCAATGCTGGCCAGTTGTAGTGTTGGTGTTATCTTACCACACAGTAGCTGCTGATAAGTAATTTGATTGCCTGCATTTCAGAAGCAGATAGATAGTTGGTTGGTATGGTTTGTAGCCTATGTTAGTTTTTTTTATAGATTTTCTTGGCATATATGTATTTTTTAAATTTTGTTCTACTCTTATTACTAGACTAGCCTACTCCTATTTACATATCATAGGCTTGTACGTAGCTGTGTGGTGTGTTATCTGGCTACTTTTGACATGGTTACCTTCCATTGGGTGTCCCGCTGGTGGGCCGTGACATATCACATGCCCCTTTGCAGTGCAGCTTAGTGGGGGTTTCCTAGCCTTATTTTGCACAGATATTTTTTGGTTGATATACTGTTGAGCATGCTTGGCAGAAAAGGTCTTATAGATGATTTCCACCACCAACCCGACAGTGGCAAGAACTAATGTACTGGAAAGCAGCTCGATGTGCATGTTATGTGTAAACGGTCTATGCGGCCACTTTTGTGGTCCGACCTCTAATTTGTTTATGGTGCTGTCACATTATGACGCATCGCGCAAACGTACGTCGACGTATGTGATTTTTTGACACTACATCGGGATAGGTCGTTATGCATTACGCATGCGTTAGGCGCTTGTTGGTGTACATCGAGATACGGCGTCGCACGTCAGGGAGTCGGCAAAGTTTTGTGCATGCACAAAACTTTCGACGTACAACTACATATGACAAGTTTGGATTTGACGTCTGCCGTACGTTATGCGTTAGGCGTACGTCGATGTACGTTAGTCAAACGTTGTTCACTACATTGCACTACATTGCACTACGTTGACCTACTTTAAAGGCAGTGGGAACGTACAGTTTGCATACTGACAATGTATGGATAACTTATGGATAATGTATGTCTAATGTACGTCTAATGTACGTTTAGCATTTCTCCAGCATGTCTTGACATATGTAACATATGACACGTAGTTCTGGCGATCGAATAACGTATATAACGTTCACTGGCGTTCTGTGAACGTACCGTGAGCGTAATTCAGGCATTTTTCGCCGGGAGGTACGTTGGTCATACTTTGGCCATACACTGTGTATCCAATATGTATACGTCCAACTTTGCCCCTCCCCCCTCCCCCCCCCCCCCCCCCCCCCCCCCCCCCCCCCCCCCCATCCACCAAAAAGTTTGATGCTTCTCGATGTAAAAAAGTGATTTTACGCGTTGGCGGCGCGCTGGCGAGATGCGTCGTAATGTGACAGGGCCATTAGACCCACAACTGAGCGACGAACCTGGGGCTCACTGTACAAAATGGTGCATTACTGCGCATAGTGGAGAGTGCTGTGGCCTGCACCTGAGGCTCTTGTCATACACTACTTACACTTTCTGTGAAGGTTTGTGCACAGTACAGAGTAGTCGCGACAATGGAAACACTGTAGAAGCAGTTGGTTGGTTGTTGGAGCTTTACATTCTAACAACATCTAAGGTCATATCAAGACAGGTACCGACTTGTAACAGTGCACACTCCTGGCAATTTAGAGTGCTGGGAAATCAGGCCGGAGGCACCATAATCTGATATCCCACTCAGTTACATTATCCTGACACTGAGCCACCCAGTCCTTGTCCTGTCCTATTAATGCAGAGCGCCAGGCTAGGAAGCGACAAGTATAATTCTTTATAAAAGTCATTGGTTTGTCTTCGGGAACCAAACTTCTGACTTTCCTTCCGCATGCGAAGCCCATGCTCTACCAATTCGGCCACCGTGCCGGCCTGTAGACGCACATTAGCATTTTCTTTCTCCGCTAGGTGTTGCTCAATGTGGATAATCAGTGGAGTGCTTCAATACTGGCTTAATTGTGATAGTTTGCTTCTCAGCGAATATTAATATTATTAAACCATTTTAAATCTCACTACAAGCTAGCGGTTTAAAGCTGCCTTGTGTCGTTCCCATATCAGGAGTGTAATTGATTAGTAGTTAATCCGTCCACACAGTAAGAGACCCACCACCTGCATGTAGTTACTTATTTTGGAAAACCATTTTTGTATGTGTTAAAGTTGTGGATTAAAAATGACTGCAGAGATCGTGGAAGCAAGAACAGACATTAGAATTGCATTAATAATAAAAGAAAAATAAGTCTATGGTAACGATATAACAGACACTACACTTGCATTAATAATAGGTCTAACTATGGTAGCGATAAAACAGACATTAAACTTACATTAATAATAAGTAACTATGGCAACGCCAGAGAACAAACGGTAAACTTGCATATATTAATAATAAGTCTGACTATGGTAGCGATAGAACTTGCATTAATAATAAGTCTAACTATTGTAACAATGAAACAGCCATTAAACTTGCATTAGTAATAAGTCTAACTTTGGTAACTATGGTAACGATCGAACAAGCCATAAAGTTGTATTAATAATAAGTCTAACTAAGGTAACGATAAAACAGACCTGCATTAATTAAACTTGCATTAATTCTAGGAAACTATGGCAACGCTAGAGAACAAACAGTAAACTTGCATTAATAATAAGTAACTATGGCAACGCCAGAGAACAAACAGTAAACTTGCATATATTAATAAGAAGTCTGACTATGGTAGCGATAGAACTTGCATTAATAATAAGTCTAACTATTGTAACAATGAAACAGCCATTAAACTTGCATTAGTAATAAGTCTAACTTTGGTAACTATGGTAACGATCGAACAAGCCATAAAGTTGTATTAATAATAAGTCTAACTAAGGTAACGATAAAACAGACCTGCATTAATTAAACTTGCATTAATTCTAGGAAACTATGGCAACGCTAGAGAACAAACAGTAAACTTGCATTAATAATAAGTAACTATGGCAACGCCAGAGAACAAACAGTAAACTTGCATATATTAATAAGAAGTCTGACTATGGTAGCGATAGAAGTTGCATTAATAATAAGTCAAACTATTGTAACAATGAAACAGACATTAAACTTGCAATTCTATTAAATTGACTTAATATTTCTTCTATGAGCAGACATTGTTCAGTGAGTTGGACAAATATTTTGTTTTTGAAAACTGGTTGCTTTTATCGGAATTTGCAATGTTAACCCATAGCGAGTTGCGGAAGCCCTTTCGGTAGAGCACATGCTTCCCATCTGGAAGGTCAGTAGTTCGAATCCCAAACAAATGACTTACAAAATTAATACTTTTCGCTTCCTAACCTGGCGCTCAGTATTATTAGGACAAGGCAAAGACTGGTTAGCTCAGTGTCAGGATAATGTGGGATATCGGGTCATGGCACGGCCAGCCTGATCTCCCAGTGGAGCATCACTATAAAGTCACCATGAGTGTGCACTGTCATAAGTCTGTACCCATCCTGATGTGACAATAGATGTTGCTAGGACATTAGTGCCCAACAAACAAGCAATAACTACCAGGTTGTGGCTGTATTAAACATGGTTCACTCGGCAGATCTAGGGTTCTTTTTGATAATCAATGCCAGTGTAAAGAACTCCATGAGTTTCACTTGGCATTTTTTTCTTTCTTTCTTGAATTATGTTTGTTTGTTTGTTTTTAACTTCGTATCTGTTAAAACATTGTATCCAATGCATATCCAACATGGCTGCGACGTAACGTGATTGTCCCAAGCTCTTGGCGCCCTCATTTTTGTTGTTATTGCTCTCCATCAATATCCTGTAAGTATTATTTTTTTTTAAATCAAATACAGTATAACCCCTTTAAACCAAACTTGAAATTTGTTTGGATTAACCGATCATTGGTTTAACCGAGCGATTTATTCATTCATTCATTGGCTTTGGCTTTGACTTTGAGTAAGCATGTGATATACAACGTATGTTGACACTTTGATTATTATTTTTTATGTCATCATCATCATCATCATCATCATCATGCTGTCGGTCGCGATGCGACAAAGACTGCTTTCATTACTTGACTGTCGCTCTCCATTTAGCTCTCTGCTGGATATATCAGATGTTGTATGTACATACAGCATAACCCCGTTAAACCAAGCTCGGTTAAACCAAACGATCGGTTAATCCAAACCTTTTTGGTGGCCTGGCAAAATACTACAATTTATCATATAAAAAAGTCTTGAAAGTTTGGTTTAACCATACCGGAGTGGCCTGGGGTCCGACAATTGGGCTCCGAGGATTGTTTGGATTAACCGATAATTTGGATTAACCGACTTTGGTTTAACCAACTTTTTTATATGATAAATGGTAGTATTTTGCCGGGCCGCTGAAAATATTTTGGATTAACCGATCGTTTGGCTTAACGGAGCTTGGTTTAATTGGGTTATACTGTACTAGGTTGTGTGCCTGTTCATTAAAATGGTGGTTTAACCATAGGCCTACTTTTTAGTTATTTTTTTAGTGTGTGTAGTGTTTTTAAAGATTGAAAACCTTTCATAGAATCGGACTCGACAGGCATCCCCCTACTCGTGGCTACGCCGACCAGACGGGATGGCTGAATGAATTGAGCGTCCGTCCGTCTCCTGTTTTGGAAGATCGAGGGATCCGAACCCATGAGTTCATGGTCATGGGTTGAAACCTTGATCGAGTCAAACCAATGACTTAAAAATTGATACTTGTCGCTTCCTAGTCAGGCGCTTGGCATTATTAGGATAGGGCAAGGACTAGTTGGCTCAGTGTCCGTATAATGTGATTGAGTGGGATATCAGTTCATGGTGCTGGTGGCCTGGTCTCCGAGTGGGGTAGCACTATGAAGTCGCCATAAGTGTGCACTGTCACAAGTCCGTACTCATCCTGATATGACCTTAGATGTTGCCAGGACAAAACTTTAACAACCAACCAACCTGGCGACGCCGGTGTTTGGTGGTGGCCATCTTGGACTCCATTGTAGTGGTCCCGCGTCTTCCATCAGAACCGTGTCAATTCTTGAGCAGCCTTCTTCTGACTGGGAACAGTGTCTCAGTAATAAATAACCACCCTGAAGTTTGTCAAAGTATGTTTCGTTGGTTGTTGGAGTTTTAGGTCCTGGCAAGTTCTAAGGACATATCAGGATTGGTTGGTTCGCTGTTGGGGTTTTACATCTGGCAACATCTAAGGTTCTATCAGGACTGGTACCGACTTGTGACAGTGCACACTCATGGTGACTTCATAGTGCTGCCCCACTGGGAGACCAGGCCACCATGACCTGATATCCCACACAGTCATTTTTATCCCGATACTGTGTTAACCAGTCCTTGTCTGATCCTTTTAATGCCGAGTGCCAGGCTAGGTAGCGACAAGTATAAATATTGTAAGTCATTGGTTTGACTAAACGGGGAAGGCTGCATACCAATTCAGTCACTGCATCCAGTCGTCACATAAGCGCTGGCCACAGCACAAACACGTCACAGACATCTTTACACACGTGTTGCCTATTACTACACACAAAACGAGTTAAGGAAGCATCAAGTTTCAACGGTGGATGAAGATACACAAAAGGCACTAAGGGAGCATTAGGTTTTACCAGTGGGTGAAGGTACACAAAAGGCACTAAGGGAGCATTAGGTTTTAAATGTGGGTGAAGGTATAAAAAAGTGCACTAAGGGAGCTTTAGGTTTTACCAGTGGATGAAGGTACACAAAAGTGCACTAAGGGAGCATTAGATTTTAACGGGGGATGAAGATGCCCAAAAGGCAGTCAGGGAGCATCAAGTTTTAACGGTGGATGAAGGTACACAAAAGGCACTAAGGGAGCATTAGGTTTTAATGGTGGATGAAGGTATACAAATGGCACTAAGGGAGCATTAGGTTTTAACGGTCGATGAAAGTACACAAAAGGCACTAAGGGAGCATTAGGTTTTACCGGTGGATGAAGGTACACAAATGGCACTAAGGGAGCATTAGGTTTTACCGGTGGATGAAGGTACACAAATGGCACTAAGGGAGCATTAGGTTTTAATGGTCTATGAAGGTATACAAATGGCACTAAGGGAGCATTAGGTTTTACCGGTGGGTGAAGGTACACAAAAGACACTAAGGGAGCATTAGGTTTTAATGGTGGATGAAGGTACACAAATGGCACTAAGGGAGCATTAGGTTTTAACGGTGGATGAAAGTACACAAAAGGCACTAAGGGAGCATTAGGTTTTAAGCGGGAGTTAATAAATGGCAAAGATTGGGATCAAATAGCAACAGCGGAGTGCAATTGTCTATAGACATCAGCACTGGTTGTCAACTGTGTTATATAATGTAAACAAATATATA
This sequence comes from Branchipolynoe longqiensis, assembly GCA_030323885.1. Classification (NCBI taxonomy): domain Eukaryota; kingdom Metazoa; phylum Annelida; class Polychaeta; order Phyllodocida; family Polynoidae; genus Branchipolynoe; species Branchipolynoe longqiensis. The sequence goes on from CM059192.1 coordinate 51,455,314, forward strand.
TGCGCATACTAAGCATGTACCCGAATCCTCCTTGACTGCAGTTAGGTCTTTAGTCATGCGCAAATGGCTCTTAGCATCCTTTTATAGAAGGTGTGATACATCAATATTGAGTTGACCTTTTATAACCTTTCTTGGAAGCGGTCTTATACAGCAGTGCTCAGATATCGTTAAAAGCCCTTTTATAGAAGTTGTCCGATACAGCGATGTTGATATGCCCTTTAGGACCTTTATGGAGGGGTCGAATTAGTAGAGTGGGAGATCAGGAGTTCACTTCCCGGTCGAGTCAAACCAATAACTTACAAAATTGGTACTTATCGCTTCCTAGCCGGGCGCTCGGCATTATTAGGATAGGGCAAGGACTGGTTGGCTCAGTGTCAGGATGTGGGATATTGGGTCATGGTGCCAGTGACATAGTCTCCCAGTGGGACAGCACTATAAAGTCGCCATGAGTGCGCACTGTCACAAGTCGGTACCAATCCTGATATGGCCTTAGATGTTGCTGGGACATAATAAACTCCCACAACCAACCTGTTATGGAGGTTGTGTGTTGGCATGCTGTGTGGCTTAGATGCAGTGGTGTAGGTCCCTCAGCAGGTTAAATATTCATGGAGTGGGGCAGGCCTCACCCAGCACACCCCACTGTGCATGCACGCCCACAGCTCCCCTGGTGATGGATGGGCCTCTCCTCCCCCCCCCCCCCTCTCCTCCCCAGCAGAATATGGCGACCTTTGACCTCACTCCGTTTAGGGTCACTCCATGCTGCTGATTTTTGCACAGCTTAACTCTGGGAGTACTTTGAAGTATAATGGGAGCCGACACTTGTGTATTGTTGCTAGGGGAAAATCTACCTACAATAGAAGCGAATCTAGGGCAAGTCACTCTGTAGAGTGCATCAGTTAAATTACAGGATCATCAAGGCTAAGTGAACTGTGGACGTTAGATAAATATTAAAGAGTACTTTGAACGCCTCAAATGCTATTAAATGTTGAAATACAGTAAAACCTCGCTGACCGACCACCTCCACAGATCGACCACTCCCCTATATCGATTGCTTTATTTGGGTCCCAACAATACCATTGTAATCATATTCTAACTCTCTAAATGGACCGCCTCCCTAAATGGACCAATTAAATTCGGTGCCACGGTCGGTCGATTTAGAGAGGTTTTGCTGTACTTTGAATGCCTCAAAGGCTATTAAATATTGAAGTACAGTAACATCTCCCTAACCGACCACCTCCACAGATCGAGCACTCCCCTATATCGATTGCTTTATTTGGGTCCCAACAATACCATTGTAAGCATACTCCCTAAACCAACCACCTCCCTAAATGGACCACTTAAAATTCAGTACCAAGGTCGGTTGATTTAGAGGGGTTTTACTCTATTTCACAATTTTTTATTTATTTTTGGTCCATTAGTTGTTTAAGCAGGGGAAATTTCAGTCATAGACGACTGGTCTTCCTCATTCCACTGCTGGTCAATAGAAAGCCCGAGCCTACACTTTCACCGACCCAAGGGATTTTTAACCTCCCACACCACATAGACATGGTATGAGAGCAACCGGCCTTTGATGACGCTGTAAGTTATACACAGCGGTGGAAATCCAAATTGGCAGAGCTGGGGGCACGGGGAATCGAACCACCGACCCTCAGATTAGGAGTCTGACCTAGAAAAAAGTTAGACACTCTAACCACTCCGCCACAGAGAACTCCACAATGACACCCATTTTTTTTTTGGTAGTACATAGGTTGATTAAGCAGTGGACATTTCAATCACTGACAATTGGTCTTCCTTATTCGACTGCTCCTTGAGGTATTCTAGTAATGCTGAGTGCCAGGTTAAGCCCCTGTCACACCTCGCCGGATTGAGGAAACGGATAGAATCCGAATACAGTCCATCGATATTCGTCAAAGTCCGGTATCTGTCCATTGCGAACCCGTTGATATCCGGCACGGCCCATTCCAAGTTTCGATACATTTCACGTCTGAATCACACCGGACTAGAATATTTTTGCCCGGCTCTATCCATTTCCTCAATCTGGCGAAGTGTGACAGGGGCTTTAGGCAGTGGCGTTTTCTTAAATCAACTGTATTTTACATTCACTACCGCCATCTTGTTGCTTCGCTGAGTCGAAGCATTGAAGTGACTGCAGACTCATCTATGTCAATAACTAGATGATGACGGATGCTGCATCAGGCGAGCAAAGGCACTGCCTACAGGACGCGGTGGCCGAATCGGTAGAGCGCAGGCTTCCCGTGCGGAAGGTTGGGAGTTCGATTCCGTTAAGCCAATGACTTACAAAATTGATACTTGTCGCTTCCTAGCCTGGCACTCGGCATTATTAGGATAGGGCAAGGACTGGTTAGCCCAGTGCCAGGATAATGTGACTGAGTAGGATATAAGGTCATGGTGTCGGCGACCTTGACTCCCAGTCGGGCAGCACTATAAAGTCGCCATGAGTGTGCACTGTGTCACAAGTCGGTACCTATTCTGATATGACCTTAGATGTTGCCAGGACATAAAACTCCAACAAACAAACAGGACGCGTCAAGTTAGACGTTAACCAAGTTATATGCAGTAGTTTAATGAGCTTTCAGGGTCAATATTATTGGTGTATTCCATCATTTATATGATCATTACGTTACATGGTCATTGCATGAAATTGCCATTACATTATATTTTGATGAATAGGCAACACGCGTCAAAACAATACCACCCAAAAGCAGTTAGAGTTTAGGGATTACATGTGATGGTGAGGAGCTGAACACAAACTGAATTAATTTGAAAGATTCTAATTGTTCTTACTTCATTAAATTAGCATGGGTTATTTCACTCTGTTGCTTCAGTGTACAGGGATCCCATTTCTCAGTGAAATCGGTGATTTCAGAAAAAAAACTGAGTTTCCAAATCAGCGAGAGAGAGTCCTGTCTGCGAACAAAAAAAATTGAACTCATGTTCAGCGTACAAAGCCTCTGAGAGCAGACGGTTTTAAAATAATTTTCCGGGGGGCATGTCCCTGGACCCCCCTAGTTTTTCAAAAGTTTTTAAAAATAATTTTGTCACTGGGACCCCTGGTTTAAATTAAAACAAGAAAAAGGCGATTTGTGCCGTGTAATGAGTCTTAATAGACTACATCACCATTCCAGCGGTGCGGTGCATTGTGGGATGTGTCAAAGCAAAACAAACCCGCGAGAAGCACATGGCACATGCTAATACACTGGGTTCAGGTGTGAAATGGGCTAGATTCAGCTCATCTCAGCTCTTGTTTGAAACATAGAACACTAAGTAAAAAAATATTTATAATAAATTAAGATATTAATCTGTTATCCAGCATTGCATTTACATCAATATAATCAGCACATCTTATGCATGTGCATTTAGATTTAGAAAAAGCTGGGCACTCAGACTAGTGTTAGAGCCATAGCCAGAGTCAGTTTGACTTATTTTTATTAATGTTTTTATTTATATCCTATGGTTAATGACATAAGAACTAGAAAATGAGTAGGGTTAATCAGATATTGGTTATATATTTCTCTGAAACAAGTGTATGTTGACACATTTGGCATTTTAATACTTAGAACAAGAATTAATAATGGTGATGTGGATATCACTGATTCAGTGATTGTTTTGTGTGAAATTGTATGTTTCTTAGCTCAAAATGTTTAACTATGGCTAGTTTTGTCTTAGCTATATTCATCAGATTATTATAGTGCATGTGTGCATACATGTTTATGCCAAATTGTTATGTATTTCCATTCATTTTGAATCAAAATCAAAGTTTTTCCCTATGCGTATCGACAAACTCAATGGCCATTCGCATTTGCTTTGCTGCCAATGCCGTTTTCAGCGCATGCGCAGTCGGAACCGTGATCTCGTCTATCGACGCCTCAGATGTACTAGATAATCTGGATTGCCCTCCCCTCACCTCGTTCTTCCTTTCTATTCGCCATTATAAACACATTACATGTCTGCGCATGCGCTGGAGCAGAGATCCATCTGACCGGTCCATCACTTTTTGCATCTTTTTTTCAAATTTAACTTCACGTGACCGCCCAGTCTCATTTAGCTTACGTTAGATGCGTCTTAATCTCAGGCATGTGATTAGGTGCAGGAATGAAAAAAAACCTGAAAATCTTTTTAGCATCCCACTGAGTCGCGAGAGGGATGCAAATAGTGTATTTCAGAGATGTTTCGGCAGCCAGAAAAAAAACTGAATTACAAAAACCCACAGAATTTCAGTTTCGGCAGCCAGGAAAAAACCGGAATTCCGGTTAAAACCGGAGAAATCACATGCCTGTAATCTTAACCTGTGCATGGATGAAGGTAACCACCATTTTAGAGTGACCAGACGGGATGGCCAAATGAGTTGAGCGTCCGTCTCTTGTTTTGGTAGATCGTGGGATTCGAACCCTGGTCGGATCAAACCAAAGACTTAAAAATTGATACCTGTCGCTTCCTAGCAAGGCGCTCGGCATTATTAGGATAGGGCAAGGACTGTCATGATAATGTGACAGTGGGATATCAGGTCATGGTGCGGCACACTGGTCTCCCAGTGGAGCAGCACTATAAAGTCACCATGAGTGCACACTGTCATAAGTCAGTGCCTGTCCTGATATGACCTTAGATGTTGCTAGGACGTAAACACCCCAATAAACAAACATATAATCGGAAGGTTTTCTTGCTATGTATTATTCCTCCAATCAGCCTGGACTGTGTGTTGGTCTCCCCCAGCTCTCCCTCCTGGGGACTGGTGGCGCCACCAACCCCTCCTTTTATACATTACCTCCGTCCCAACCTGCCTGGCTATTCGTGGCCCCGGGAGAAAGAAGCATTTCCGGTTGCAGCAATTAGCATATCCAGGTCACTGGCGGGACGCGGTATGTGAGCAGTTCTAGTAGTTCCATTCTATGATCATTCACACTGGAACCAGCGCTCTTTCTGATTTGGCCTCCTGGTTCTGGTGTTGACTGAGTGTTGCAGAGTGTAACCACCCCCTCCCACTTCCTGCACGAGATACCAGACGGGGTGGCCGAATGAGTAGAGCGTCCGTCTCCTGTTTTGGGAGATCAAGAGATCCGAACCCATGAGTTCATGGGTTCGAATCCTGGTCGAGTCAAACCAATGACTTAAAAATTGATACTTGTCGCTTCCTAGCCTGGCACTGCATTATTAGGATAGGGCAAGGACTGGTTGTCTCAGTGTCAGGATAATGTGACTGAGTGGGATATCAGGTCATGGTGATGGCAGCCTGGTTTCCCAGTGGGGTAGCACTATAAAGTCGCCATGAGTGCACACTGTCACAAGTCGGTACTCGTCCTGATATGACTTTAGATGTTGCTAGGATGTAAAACAAGAACAAACAAACAATCCCGCACGAGGTAAGGGTACGGGGAGGTGGGGGGGGGGGGGGGGTGCAGAGGGTCAGGACAAGCTGGAGTTTCTGAGCTGCATTAACATACATAGAGCGTCTCGGTGTGCTGATGTACTATTTATGGAATAAGGAACAAACGCAGGTCTGCAGGCCGAATTAAACTGCCAGTAAGTCAGTCTCTCTTTCTTTTTCTTTCTTTCTTTCTTTCATTCTCGGCATTATTAGGATCGGGCAAGGACCGATTGGCTCAGTGCCAGGATAATGTGACTGAGTGGGATATCAGGTCATGGTTCTGGCAGCCTGGTATCCAAGTGGGGCAGCACTATAAAGGTGTCATGAGTGTGCACTGTCACAAGTCGGTACCTGTCCTGATATGACCTTACATGTTGCCAGGATGAAAAACTCCACCAACCAATCCTTTCGTTCTTTCTTACTTTGTTCCTTCCTTTGGTTCTTTCTTTCTTCATTCCTTTCTTTCTTCATTCCTTTCTTTCTTTCTCTTCTTTCTTTCTTTCTTCTGTGCAAATGCAGTCGGATTCCACACGCGCAACTATGTCTGAATGTGAAAATGTGATGAATCGAAACCCAGTGTAATTATTTAATTCATTTATTTATGTATTCATTCATTCATTCACTTATTCATCCATTCCCAGTTTACCGCTATTTCCATCGACGTTTAATTGGCGCCACATAAATTAAAGATACCCGACGTGCCTCCATTAAGCACGTCCGGTTGACTACAGTGCGAGGCATTCGTCATAAACGCCACTTTTACTTCCACAAAGGCGCCGGTGATTTGGGTACAAATGGGGGGGGGGGGTGCTGGGGGGGGAGGGAATGGGTATGGGTATGTGGGGGATACGGGGGGGGTATAAATGTGGGGTGGTTGAGTAGCTGGTGGGTGAGTTAGTGAGGGGTGGGTGTGGGGATGGTTAGGGATGTGGGGTGGTGTGAGTAGTTGGTGGGGTAGTGGGTGAGTGAGGGGTGGTGGGTGGAGTGAGTGGTTGGGTAGGTGCTCAGGAGGTGGGAGATGTGGGGTGGCGTGGTATGATTAGTTTGTGGGATGGTGGGTGGGTGAGTGAGAGGTGCGGAGTGCGTGGTGGGGGTGAAGGTTAGGGATATGGGGTGGTGTGAGTATCTGGTGGGATTGTGGGTGAGTGTGATCGGCGGGGATGGGGATGGATACTAATGGTGAGTGCTAATGGTGTGGTAGGGGTGATGTCCTGGTGTGTGTGGGTTGGTGTGGTAGGGGTGATGTTGTGGTGTGTGTGTGTGGGTGTGGTGGGGGTGATGTTCTGGTGGGGTGGGGGGTGTGGTAGGGGTGATGTACTGGTGGGTGTGGGTGGGTGTGGTAGGGGTGATGTGCTGGTGTGTGTGGGTGTGGTAGGGGTGAGTCCTGGTGTGTGTGGGGAGGGGTGTGGTAGGGGGTGATGTTCTGGTGTGTGTGGGTGGGTGTGGTAGGGGTGATGTTCTGGTGTGTGTGGGTGGGTGTGGTAGGGCTGATGTCCTGGTGTGTGTTGGGTGTGGTAGGGGTGATGTCCTGGTGTGTGTGGGTGGGTGTGGGTAAGGGTGATGTCCTGGTGTGTGTGGGTGGGTGGTGGTAGGGGTGATGTTGTGGTGTGTGTGTGGGTGTGGTGGGGGTGATGTCCTGGTGGTGTGGGTGGGTGTGGTAGGGGTGATGTCCGGTGTGTGGGTGTGGTGGGGTGATGTCTGGTGTGTGTGGGTGTGGTGGGGTGATGTCCTGGTGTGTGTGGGTGGGTGTGGTGGGGTGATGTCTGGTGTGGTGGGTGGGTGTGGTGGGGTGTGTGTGTGGTGTGTGGGGTGTGGTGGGGTGATGTTGTGGTGTGTGTGGTGTGGTAGGGGTGATGTCGTGGTGTGTGTGGGTGGTGTGTGGTGGGGGTGATGTTGTGGTGTGTGTGGGTGGTGGGTGGTAGGGGTGATGTTGGTGTGTGTGGGTGGGTGTGGTAGGGGTGATGTTGTGGTGGTGTGGGTGGGTGTGGTGGGGTGATGTCTGGTGTGTTTGGGTGGGGTGTGGTAGGGGTGATGTCTGGTGTGTTTGGGTGGGTGTGGTGGGGTGATGTTGTGGTGTGTGGGTGTGGGTGTGGTGGGGTGATGTTCTGGTGTGTGTGGGTGTGGTGTGGGTAGGGGTGATGTTGTGGGGTGTGTGGTTGTGGTGGGGTGTGTTGGTGTGTGGGTGGTGGGTGTGGGTGATGTCTGGTGTGGTGGGTGGGTGTGGTGGGGTGATGTCCTGGTGTGTGGGTGGGTGTGGTGGGGTGTGTGGTGTGGGTGTGGTGGGTGTGTTGGTGTGTGTGGGTGGGTGTGGTAGGGGTGATGTCTGGTGTGGGTGGGTGTGGTAGGGGTGATGTCCTGGTGTGTGGGTGTGGTAGGGTGATGTCGGTGGTGTGTGGTGTGTGGGTGTGGTAGGGGTGGTGTGCTGGTGTGTGTGGGTGGGTGTGGGGTGTGTGGTGGGTGTGGGTGGTGTGGGTGGGGTGTGTGGTAGGGGTGATGTCTGGTGTGTGTGGGTGGGTGGTGGTAGGGGTGATGTTCTGGTGTGTGTGGGTGGGTGGTGGGTGATGGTGGTGTGGTGGTGGGTGTGGTGGTGTGTGTGGTGTGTGGGTGGTGTGGTGGGTGTGTGGGTGTGTGGTGGGTGGGTGTGGTGGGGTGATGTCTGGTGTGTGGGTGGGTGTGGTGGTGGTGTGTGGGTGTGGGTGTGGTGGGGTGGTGTTCTGGTGTGTGTGTGGGTGTGGTAGGGGTGATGTTCTGGTGTGTGGTGGGTGTGTGGTAGGGGTGATGTTCTGGTGTGGGTGGGTGTGGTAGGGGTGATGTCCTGGTGTGTGTGGGTGTGGTAGGGGTGATGTCCTGGTGTGTGTGGGTGGGTGTGGTAGGGGTGATGTCCTGGTGTGTGTGGGTGGGTGTGGTAGGGGTGATGTTCTGGTGTGTGTGGGTGGGTGTGGTAGGGGTGATGTCCTGGTGTGTGTGGGTGGGTGTGGTAGGGGTGATGTTCTGGTGTGTGTGGGTGGGTGTGGTAGGGGTGATGTGCTGGTGTGTGGGTGGGTGTGGTGTGGGTTGGTGTGTGGTGGTGTGTGGTTGGGTGTGTGGGTGTGGGAGGGTGATGTTTGGGTGTGGGTGGGTGTGGTAGGGGTGATGTCTGGTGTGTGTGGGTGGGTGTGGTAGGGGTGATGTTCTGGTGTGTGGGTGTGGGTGTGGTAGGGGTGATGTTCTGGTGTGGGTGTGTGTGGTAGGGGTGATGTTCTGGTGTGTGTGGTAGGGGTGATGTTCTGGTGTGGGTGGGTGTGGTAGGGGTGATGTCCTGGTGTGGGTGGGTGGGTGGGTGTGGTATGGGTGATGTTCTGGGTTGTGTGGGTGGGTGTGGTAGGGGTGATGTCCTGGTGTGTGTGGGTGGGTGTGGTAGGGGTGATGTTCTGGTGTGTGTGGGTGGGTGTGGTAGGGGTGATGTTCTGGTGTGTGGGTGGGTGTGGTAGGGGTGATGTCCTGGTGTGTGTGGGTGGGTGTGGTAGGGGTGATGTCCTGGTGTGTGTTGTGTGTGAGTGTGGGTGAGGGTGTGGGTGCTGTGCTGTGCTGTGCTGGTTTACTGCTCAGCTTACACCATAAAGCATTACCAGGAGCTGTCAGTGCTTTATGGCGCGTAAGCAGTGTCGTCTGCTGGCGGCGTCGAACCTTATGTCATGACGTATCGCCTTCTACATTACTCTGTTTTTGGTGTTAGTACACGGGTGAGGGAGTGGCACTGGCATTCATTTCCACCAGTCCCATACACGTGCTTCTGGGTGTATGTCATATATATATAAATCCTCCGGTAAGACGGACACTGGTCTACATCCGGTGGAGGCGAGGAGAAGGTGGAGCCACCGATACAGTGTTGGAGTATAATAATAATAATAATAATAATAATAATAATATCTTTATACTCGCATAATTCGTTACACATCACACACACACATATATATATATATATATATATATATATATTGCCAGAACGTAAATCTCCAACAAACAAACAAAGTGCAAGTGGCAGTGGTAATGCTGGAAGTTAAAGCTGCATAGTCAGATGAAATATCAAATTTTCAAAACCAAACCAATTATCTAGATTTGATTCCACATATCTAACTTAAATACTGATGCACTTATTAAGCATTTGTTTCTGCGTAGAAGGCAATACTGAGTCAATCTAACAGAACCTGTTACTGCAGAAGTATATGGTGTCAGAGTTTTGGCAAGCTTGCCAAAACTAATTACCATGTTTGCACTCAAAATATCTCAAATGTTTACCATTTAAAATAAAAGTAACTTTGAACTAATGTAAAGTAGATACTAGTGATCGATCTAACATATTTATCTGAGAAAAAAAGACAGAAATTCAAAACCATCGGACTATGCAACTTTAAGGTAGAGACCGGTGCCCACTGGCTAATAATAATAATAATAATAATAGAATAATAATAATAATAGAATAATAATAATAATAATAATAGAATAATAATAATAATAGAATAATAATAATAATAGAATAATAATAGAATAATATAATAGAATAGAATAATCCCTTCCACGTCTTTATACATGCATAATGCATACATTTATTTCTAGCATAATATATGCATGTTGCAATATATGTATGTACATATATACACATATTATAAATAAAAGCGAATGTGTGTTTGTTTGTCTGTGTGTTTACCATCAAGAAATCTGACAAAAGAGTCTTAAATGACAGTAAATATGATATTGGTTCGGACTATGATTGGGACTATGATGGCGGTGATGACCACTGTGTTGGCAACATCCATGTAAGGCGTGTCCACCATGACCCTTAGTTATATGGGCTGAAGGCCCAAGTAGCTCTCTGCAGGAGCAAACTTTAAAGTCTGCACGAAGCGCAGCTTTTAAGCTTGTATAATACAATTAATAGATATTATATTGTATGGCCGTATGTGGCAGCTTGTGTGGTGTATTGTGTGCATGCTCGCTGAATGTTCTTTCTTAGGTGAAGTGTTTTTTTTCTTTAGGTTACAGAGGGCTAATAACAAAGATAATCGCAATAAATCCCTATATATATAAATATAAATATATATATGATGTATAATGCATTACAATATAACCCCATTAAACCAAGCTCGGTTCAACCAAACGATTGGTTAATTCAAACTTTTTTGACCGGCCCGGCAAAATACTACCATTTATCATATAATAAAAAAAGTTGGTTAAACCAAAGTCGGTTCATCCAAATTATCGGTTAATCCAAACAAAATTGTCGGTCCCAGGCCACTTCCGGTATGGTTGAACCAAACGTTCATGTGGTTATAAGGTCATCTGAGACCCCACAGCATCCCAGACAACGCTTGTTTGGATAAGCGTTAGCAATAGAGTGCGGGGGGAGGAGGGTAGCGAGCCGGAGGAGGGAAGTGAGTGTGTGTGTGGGGGGGGGGGGGGGAGTTGGGTGGCGAGGTGGACAGGGAAAGTGAGTGTGTGTGTGGGCAGTAGTGTGGGGAGGGGGCGGGGGGAGTCAAAGTCAAAGTCGAAGCCAAAGCTCGGTTAAACCAATGATCAGTTAATCCAAACAAATTTCTAGGGTCCCTTCAAGTTTGGTTTAATGGGGTTATACTGTATATGAGTATAAATGCTAAGGGACCATATATACTTTGCTAATTCCTCCATTAGCACATTGGGGGAGTACCCCCCCCCCCCTAGCTGTCGTGGAGTTGTAGGACTGTATATGAGTATAAATGCTAAGGGAACATATATACTTTGCTAATTCCTCCATTAGCACATTTGTGGAGTACCCCCCCACCCCCCCCTACCCCCTAGCTGTCGTGGAGTTGTAGGACTGTATATGAGTATAAATGCTAAGGGAACATATATACTTTGCTAATTCCTCCATAAGACCAGGCCACCAGCACCATGACCTGATTATCCTGACACTGACCCACGTGTGGAGTGAAGGGGGACAGTGCTGGGAGAGTGGAGGTGGGGGACGATGTGGGGAGAGTGGAGGTGAAGGACAATGCTGGAAGAGTGGAGGAGGGGGACGGTGTGGGGAGAGTGTAGGTGGAGGACAGTTCTGGGAGAGTGGAGATGCAGTGTGGGTGGCGAGCGGCGTTCTGGAGAGTGGCGCTGATTGGCTGATTACTGAGCGCCTTTTGTGCTGCACTTCTGGGAATGACTGCAGCCAAGTTGTCTGATCTAGTTTGCGGACAGGTCCACTCCCCTCTGTCTCCCTGTAGACGGCTTCTCGGCGATAAGAGGCTTCCTCTCCCAACACAGACCTTCTCTCCTACAGTACAGAGATCCCCCTCTCTCAAAACAGCCTCCTCTCCATACATAGTGTCTATACAGACTTGCTTCCATTAATTTATACTCCTATAAATCTTATGCATCACATAAATATCATGGTTAAATCTTCACGGGGAGCGCGACGTAGCTCAGGCGGTAGAGTGTTCACCTCTCTGCTTAGTGGACCCATTTGCAGTTTGGGCTATTTTCCGTTCCAATCAGTGGTCCACAACTGGTTCACCAAAGATTGCGGTATGTGATGTCCTGTCTCTGTGAAAGTGCATATAAATGACCCCTTGCTGCTTATGTGGTGGCAGTAGGTTTCCTCAAAAGAAACATGTCAGAATCGCCATATGTTTGACGTCCAATAGCCGATGATATGAAAATCAATGTGCTCTAGAGGCGTCGTTAAATAAAACAAGCTTTACTTTTTACTCTCAGTTAAAGCTTCGCGTACCAGCCTTCCACTTTGAAATCTTGTGGCCAATTAATGTCGAATTAATGGGATAATACATCTTAAAGGTTTCAAACAATTAATATGTATATTAAATGTCATGGCTGCCAGCTAAGCCGGAAATGACGTAGATGCAGTCTCTGCCTTGACGCGGGAAAGAGGGGATTCCCGAGCTTCGACTTCGGACACAACGGGCCTTCAGTGTTGACATCGCTTTGTAATCAAAGAAGGCCCCAGTCGCCGGCCCCTGGATATGGGAAGCCACACTCCGGGTCGTGACGCCGGCGGTAATTGCCTGGCATCCATGTACCGACACATCCTGGTTATGTCCTCCACACTGCGCATGTCTGAGATCGGGTAGCGCTGGTCAGATAGTTTTAAGGCTAGGGGCTCGGATTTAGATTTGAATGGTGTTTGGGTTACATTTGAGATCTTATTCATGCGTGATCGAAAACCAAAAGGGATGGGCCCAATGAGTTGAGCACGCACTTCTCATGTTGCCAGGACCAGACGAGATTGCCCAATGAGTTGAGTGTCCATCTCCCATTTGGGTAGATCGTGGATTCGAATTCACGGGTTCGAACCCCGGTCGAGTCAAACCAATGACTTAAAAATTGATGACTGTCCCTTTCTAGCCAGGCGCTCAGCATTAATAGGATAGGGCAAGGACTGGTTGGTTCAATGTCAGGATAATGTGACTGAGTGGGATATCAGGTCATGGTACTGCTGGCCTGCTCTCCCAGTGGGGCAGCACTATAAAGTCGTCATGAGCGCTCACTGTCACAAGTCGATACCCATCCTGATATGACCTTAGATGTTGCCAGAACATAAAACTCCAACAACCAACCAACCAACCCATGTGGCAGGTCATGAGATATGAACCCCAGCCAAGTCCAGGCAGTGGCTTAAAAACTTATACTGGTCATTCACTATCTAGCCTGACGCTCAACATTACTAGGTTAGGGCAAGGAACAGTGGAATGAGGAAGACTGATTGTCTGTGATTGAAATTTCCGCTGCTTAATCAATAATGTAACAACATTGATGTCCAAATAGTCTAGTATATACAGTATAACCCCGTTAAACCAAACTTGAAGGGACCCTAGAAATTTGTTTGGATTAACCGATCATTGGTTTAACCAAGCTTTGACTTTGACTTGGCTTTGGCAAAAACGGGGATGCATTATGAATGTACAATGTATGTGGACACTATGATTATTGTTTTTTTATGTATATACAGTTTAACCCCATTAAACCAACCTCGGTTAAATCAAACGATCGGTTAATTCAAACTTTTTCCGGCGACCTGGCAAAATACTACCATTTATCATATAAAAAAGTCTCAGATGACCTTAAAACCACATGAAAGTTTGGTTTAACTGTACCGGAAGTGGCCTGGGGCCGACAATTTTGTTTGGATTAACCGATACTTTGGATTAACCAACTTTTTTATATGATGACATGCCGGGCCGCCGAAAAAAGTTTGGATTAACCGATCGTTTGGTTTAACGGAGTTGTACTGTACTAATATAGTTATTTTTACATCCTGGGACATCTACCTTAATATCAGGATGGGTACTTATAATGCGCACTCATGGTGGCTTTATAAGGCTGCATCATTGAAATACCGTGGTATCGGCACCAGGACCTAATATCGTACTCAGTCGGATATGACAATGTAATAAGAATGGAACTGAGTGGCGTATTGAGTCATAGTGCCAGTGGAACTGTATCCTAATGGGGTAACACTATGAATCTGCCTTGAGTGTGCGCCGTCAGATCCTGATATGACATTAGTTGTTGTTTGGGCGTAATAATATGAATAGTTCAGGCGCAAAACCGCATTAACGCCAATCAAAAAGAATTAATTAAAATAACATATTTGTACCTGAAGGTCATTTTAATTCTCACTAATGTAGCATATATTATGTACATATATATATATACTTATATTATATTGCACATAATTATATATATATATATATATATATATATATATATATAGTTATGTGTAATGTATAAATGTATGAGAGTGGGCGAGTAAGAAAATGCTCAGGGGAAAGTTGCCGCTAGGGGGCCTCGGGAGTCTGACGTGCTCAGATAACACTAGGGTAGGCACTGTGTTGGGAATAGCAGCTGTTCGGACGCTTTCAATGCTCTTGGGAATGTAGCTTTCTGCAATTTGGGCCAAAAACATGTTCCTTCTCCCCAAAGTCCAACGGTACCTCATTCTGCACCAGTAAGTGCCAGGAATACCCCCCCCCCCCACACACACACATGCATTGATACCAACAGCTCCGCTGCCTGTTCTATAGCTGAAAGTTTGATATTTTGTAGGTTTAAAAAACAACATATTTGAATTGAATATATCAGGGTGACAATTATAACCTACTCCTCAATACAATGCTAGCTTACATGAAAAGAAATCAATCAATCTGCAGTGTACGATCATTCAAAAGGCAGCTTGATAAGGTGTTAAAAACAATACCAGATGAACCACAGATTCCAGGATACACCCAGCTAACGCCAGCAGATTCAAACTCATTACTAGACATGACAAAACTGAACAGAGCATCCTCACCACAGGTGGTGGGCCCTGATGGTGGAATCTCCGGCACTCTAAATCTAATCTAATCTACTCTAGAAATTGATTAACTTTGGGGATGAATGAATTGTAGTACAAGAATGCATAATAAGTGTGTGTGTGCACACCAGTTAAACTGCAATGCGTCAGATCAAGCTGCTACCCAGATTAGTTCAAATGATAATGTTTCAGCACGATCAGAACAGCTGCTACCATCATACATTACAACTGAAAACCTGTGTATTTGCGGTCGATCCCATCAAACCATTAATGTTCAGGCCCATCTGATGTGGCAAGCATGGAACTGCTGCTGCATTAGTTAATACAAAAGATCTGAAAGTAAAAATCTTTCAAATGCATGTATCTCACTCTGATTTTGGAATATAATAAAAATTCAGAAAGTATATTGCTCTTGATTCATTGGAGCCTGCAGTGAATTTATAATTTGAATGTTTGGACTCCTTTGAAAATGTTAGGTTACCTATCTATGCACACCAGACCGGGTAAATACCATGAGGTGAACTCAAGTCACCGTACGGCCAAAGTGAAAGTATGGTACTTTTATCTAATGGCGGTGGTGCAGTGACATTAAAGTTGCATAGTCCGATGGGTTTTGAGTTTCTGTCATTTTCTGAGATAAACATATTAGGGTGATCGTTATAATCTACCCTAATTTCACATGAAGTAACTTTTATTTTAAATAGCTAACTTTTGAGATATTTGAACTGCAAACAAGCAAAATTAGTTTTGGCAAGCTTGCCAAAACTCTGACACCATAGGTTTCTGCAGTAATAGGTTCTATTAAATTGCCTCAGTATTCCATTGTATGTGGTGACAAATGTTTGACAAGTGCACCAGTATTTAAGTTAGATATTAGAATGAAATTGAGATACATATTTTGGTTTAAAAAAATTTGATGCTTCATCGGACTATGCAGCTGTAATATTAGGTTGCCATAGGATGGCCTCACGGTTTGTTTACATGAGCGATATTAAGTGATACCACTGCAATGACTCTCCCATACTAGTAATGATGAAGCTATTCAAGTAAAACGTTTATTATTAGAACACATATGACTTACTTCATATTTCATAGCAATTGTGTATTTATTATAATAGGCTAAGTTAGTCTTTTTAACAAAACATGTTGGTTGTATACTTTTTCCCTACGTTGTGTGTGGCTATTGCTGAAAGCTGGGGAGAATGCAAATCATGCCAAATGTCACGTGACTATGAAAGCAGCTAATACCAAACATTTCTCATAGACGCGCTGTGAGCTGCTACCCATATTAGTTCTTGTCATGGCCACTAGAGGGTTGGTTTATGGTAGAAATCAGATATAAAACCCTTTTCCATAGATCAAGCCGTGCAGTGAGCTGCTGCCAATATTAGTTATTGCCTTTGCCACCAGAGGATGTTAGTTCTTACCACTGCCGTGACTTGACCTTCACCTCTTAAAGGTCACGTGTGTGCCATGACTACCTTCGCCCCGTTCCTCCCTAATGTCGACACCCTTACACTGCTGCCACCTGCCGACGACACCATAGAAGCTGCAGTCCGATGAAAGCATCAAATTGTCCAAACCAAAACACTTTTTTTTTAGAAAAGTGACTGAAATACAAAACCATCGGAGTATGCTACTTTAAGGGGACCAGGCGCGGTGGCCTACTCGGTAGAGCGTGGGCCTCGTGTGTGGAAGGTCGGGAGTTCGGTTCCCGGTCGAGTCACACCAATGACGTTAAAATTGGTACTTGTTGCTTCCTAGCCTGGCGCTCGGCATTAATAGGATAGGGCGAGGACTGGTTAACTCAGTGTCAAGATAATGTGACTGAGTGGGACATTGGGTCATGGTGATTTCCCAGTGGGGCAGCACTATAAAGTTGCCATGAGTGCGCACTGTCACAAGTCGGTACCCGTCCTGATATGACCTTAGATGTTGGTAGGATGTAAAACAACAAGCAAATAAACTTTAAGGGATTAATGAACAAATAAAGAAAATTGCATTAATGACATCGGTGACGTCAGAGCTACATGTCAAATGTTTTAGTTTTTTTCTTGAATATTTATACTGCCTGTCATGGAAGCCCGAGCCTACACTTTTACCGACCCGAGGGATTTTTAACCTCCAACACCACATAGACATGGTATGAGAGCAACTGGCCTTTGATGACGCTGTAAGTTATAGACAGCGGTGGAAATCCAAATTGGAAGAGGTGATGGCATGGGGAGAGTGGAGGTGGAGGACGGTGCTGGGAGAGTGGAGATGGAGACAACATGCTGGGAGAATGAAGTTCTGCACTTCAAAGAACTCAAAACTTAGCCATTTAAAATAAAAGCTAATTCAAACTAAAGTAATGTAGATGAGTCAGCTCATCGATTTAATATATTTATTTTAGAAAAGTGACAGAAACTCAAAACCATCGGACTGAAACTTTAAGGGATTAATGAACAAATAAAGAGAATTTCATTAATGGCCATCGGTGACGTCAAAACTACATGTCAAATATAATGTTACTTTAAACTTTTTCAACAGCATTTCAATGTCAGGCTCTGATGTCCACTCTGTTGCTGTCTCCCCGCAGGTTCCCCGCGATGACACGAGGGGGCGCGCTACGCACGGGGACGCCCGGTCCGTCGCTCTTCGCGTTGCCATGGTGACGCGCCTAACAACCGGCGACGATGCGCATCATGCCGCGCATCCTGTTCCTTCTGTTTGCGCTGTCGGCGCTGACCCTCATGTTCATCATCAAGTGTGGGGTGAACATCGACAGCCATCTCCTGTCGCGGGATGATGCGGGCACTTTGCTGTCTCTGGCCTTGCCCGGCAAGGAGTACTATGAGGAGGTGCTGACGAAGCAGCGTGGGCAGCACGACGGCCAGCTGGCAGCACTGCAAGAGCGCATTGGGCAGCTCGAGGCGGAGCTGCGTGATGCACGACGCCTGCTCAACCATTCGCAGCATGGTACGCTGCGCGCTGCGCAGGCCGAGGCCAACTACAAGAACCGAGTCCTCTTCTATGATGACTTCTTCTCGCAGAAGCTGCGTGACTCGGAGATCACGCACGGGGTTCCGCTGCACAATGAGTATGAGGTGATACCCTTCTGCCGCTTCACCATCAGCCGAATTTACTTGGTTGACCCCGGCATGGGAAAGCGTGTCGTTGAGAAGCCGATTGGCTTCAAGAAGAAAGACCTCCATGAGGTGGTTCAGTATGCG
Source organism: Branchipolynoe longqiensis (assembly GCA_030323885.1). Lineage (NCBI taxonomy): Eukaryota > Metazoa > Annelida > Polychaeta > Phyllodocida > Polynoidae > Branchipolynoe > Branchipolynoe longqiensis. The sequence continues at coordinate 51,473,228 of CM059192.1, forward strand.
ATTGAGAAGCTGAATCTTGATCGAAAGGACAGCGAGGCACAGTACACTATGGAGGATTTCAACGAAGGCCTGTACCGCACTGAGCCCAGCATGGGCACACACTATGAACTGCACTTTAAGAATCTGGATGCACTCGATGACACTGGATACCACACTGTGAGCCTAAGTCGGCCATTTGGGCCTATTCACCTAGTCGGTAGTGGGACCGTAAACCCCAAAAAGGAGATGATCAATATAATCCTACCACTGGCTGGGCGAACGGATAAATTCCAGGGTTTCATGGATCGGTTTGTTCGCGTGTGCATCCACAATGATAAACGTGTGTTCCTAACAGTGGTCTACTTTGGCACAGGTGGCCTCAATGAAGTGAAAACCATCTTGGGGAAGATTTCCAAAAAATTCCACTTTAAAAACATGAAGCTTGTGACACTCAACGAAGGCTTTTCGCGTGGTCGAGGACTGCAGGTCGGCTCACATAGCTGGACAAAAGGCGATGTCGTCCTCTTCCTCTGTGATGTCGACATCGTGTTCAACAACGAGTTCCTCGATCGGTGTCGACTGAACACCGAACGAGAGAAGAAGGTGTACTACCCAATGGTATTCAGCCTGTACAACCCCACCGTGGTGTACTCCCTTCACAACCTGGAGGTGCCGCAAGAGGAGGACCAGCTCATCATCTCCAAGGACACTGGCTTCTGGAGGGACTTCGGCTTCGGGATGACTTGTCAGTACCGGTCAGACTTCATGACGATTAAGGGCTTCGACGAGCAGATTGTCGGCTGGGGCATGGAGGATGTTTTGTTGTACCGCAAATACGTCAAATCAGACCTGATGGTTGTGCGCGCCACTGACCCGGGCATATTCCACCTGTGGCACAGTAAACATTGCAACCCGGACCTGCCCTGGGAGCAGTATCGTGGCTGCATCCGGTCCAAGGCACTGAACGAAGCGAGTCATGCGCAGCTCGGCATGCTGGCCTTCAAAGAGGAAGTCGACGTACACCACAGGAACATGCTTCTAAACAATGAGAACAACAACAAGGGCACCACTGTCAACAGAAGCAAGTCGCACATGGGCAGGTAGCGAATGCTACACTCCCGTCAGAGAATGTGGGTGGCGCCACCTAGCGTTAGCCACACGTAGTGAGTGTTGAGTGTGTGGCGCCACCTAGTGAACGGGAAGCCACCTCGGGTCCTTCATGCCACGTCATCGTTCACCCATCATTATCATCCAGTTTATTTGGGTTTTACGTCCCTGCAACATCTACGGTCATAGCAGGACGGGTTAGCATCAATCCATGCCCCGGCGATGTACATAGGATCTACAGAAGACGACTTGGGTGAAACTGTCCCTGTAGTTGTACAAAATCGTGGAGGTTATATAATTGCCAGTGGTGCAAGGTTCTGTTGAGTGTACAGTGTCAGGTATAGGTTTGTGGTTGTCGCTAGATGGCAGGGCGAGACCGATTGTAAAGTGGAAATTTGAGTTGAACAAAGGATTTCCATTTTAAATATTGATCATACGTGTACTTTATAATCTTTCCGGTTATGTGTCAGGATTACTAATTTGAAATAATATTTCTGGTTATATATCACCAGATTCCTCATTTGAAATAATACTTCTGGTTATATATCACCAGATTCCTCATTTGAAATAATACTTCTGGTTATGTATCAGGATTACTAATTTTAAATACTATTTCCGGTTAAGTATCCGGATTCCTAATTTGAAATAAGTTTATTCATAATACCAGATGCACAGCAAGTATATAGATATATACAATACACACCAGTACCCAAGTATCTATTAAACGGAAGGATCGTTATTTATTTACAAATGTCCTTAATTTATGCTCAAATACTACTCCATGTGATAATACCCAAACTAAGCAGATATTTAACTATACGCAGAGTATATAATGTTAAGTGATGATAAAAGTGTATCTATAAATCATTGGTTCAATATCTTTGGGCAGCCTTGTTATAAAGACTGACACATTCAGTAATCAAGAGACAAACTCAAACAATTCAATAAAAAAATATATATATACAAAAAAAAAGGCATAAATATCAGCCCATTCCTGGTGAATGCTGAAATCGTGAAGAAAGCAAATCGACATTTATATATAATGAAAACATCCTAGTCAGCATTATGCCTATTATGATCAATAATTCCATTTGCCAAAGACCCGAGAATGGGACGCTGCAACAAAACAATACCAAACTGAACCTGTATTAGGTCATTGTACAATCAAAGTGACGTCATGTCAAAGATTTATTCTTTATATTTATAACAAAAATGCTCTATTCGTCTGAGGGGGTACACAATGCAGGTTACACATTAACTAACCCCTGGTGCTGAATCTGATGAACACACGCAAGTTTGTAGATAACTAAGCGGTTGTCGTTGCTGTTAGTCTAGTCTGTGAGAAATTTCACCAAATATTGGTTTTGGCCACTGAGACTGCAACTCTCAGTTTATACAACCGAATATGTTGTTGGGGGGGGGGGGGGGGGGGGGGGGGGGGGAGGGGGGGGGGACTAAGGTCTGCGACATGAATAACGTCACCGGTGGGATTCCTTCATCATGTGACCAAAAAGGGGCTACCCCACATATCGGGGAATCCCTCTAGGTTACAGTGTTCCCCTAGCCTTTATATATATATTTTTTGCGCCGGAAGGGTGGCTTGTGAACCCGATTAGGGGGATTCAGCACCCTCCCCACACATATTCAGTTACATAGACTGAAAAAGTGTGCTTGGAGAGCATTTGTCCGAGTACGGCTCCAGTCTTCGTGGTCTATACCGGGTGACTTTAACCTGTAATGTCATGATAATAGGTTATAAATTAAAACAATTTACAATATAACCTCAGACGATCATGTAAATATCTTAGTCAAAGTGAGATGTTGGAGAGGTGGTTCTTAATTTCTTTTAATGGAAGACATTAGATATTATGAGTATGTCAGTTATATGTGTATACATCCATACATACATACATACATATGTACACGGTTTCCTCAACGAGGGAATCTTACTTGATTGATGTAACTGAGGGCGTAATCGATTAATCAACTCGGGTCACCCGAGCCACTTTTTGGCACATGCGCACATCCTACAGACTCAGGTTGAATAAACGAATACGCTCGGGATGGACAAAATGGTGGTTCAATCTAAAACTTTTTTTTTTTTTTCAATAACTGATATAAGTACAGCAAAATAGGATTTAAAGTATTTTATGATTGTAGAAGCTGACAATCTGGGTTATTAAAAAAAAAAAAGCATTAAAACAACACGTAGGAGTTGTACTGGTAGCTGTTATCCTACAGGTACCAGCACAGATGTGACGTCAGCCAAGAGGTGGGTTACTAGGGTCGGGTCGTTTTGCACACGGTACGTGTATTTCTCGAATCCACTCGCGATGTTCGATTTGAAATTCTGACGACTCGGGTGACCCGAGTCTCCCGGGTCGTGTTAATCGATTACGGCCGAGGTGGGCAGGGTTGCCAACATGGGAAAATGAAAAAACGGAAGATCTTAAATGATGTTATATTGGAGCGTTTGGGTGGTACTCCCCCCCCCCCCCCCCTAAACTTTTTTTAAACAAATAAGCTGTAAGATTGATATAATATTACTATATTAATTGTTGTCAACATTGGGAAAATATAAAACTGGAAGATTGGGGTATGGTGATGATGGGATATAAAATATTGTACACGTTACGGCAAGGGTTGGAAATTCCTGGGTGGGGTGGGTCTAGGAGGATTATGAAATTCTAGACCAAAAAATAAAGCCTCCAGGCCAAAGGTGAATTGTGTTTTGCTATAGAGGTGAGTGACTAGTATCTTCTCACGCAGCTACGTGGAATCCTGACATCAGTCACCTATGTACAACTGTATCCTGAAAATGTGAAAATAAAAGACAATCTGACACTTGTATCAGCACATTCCACGTCTTCTTACATGGTCTGTTGGTTGGTTGTTGAAGTTTTACGTCCTAGCAACATCTAAGGTCATATCAGGACGGGTACCGACTTGTCACAGTGCACACTCGTGGTGACTTTATAGTGCTTTCCCAGTGGGAAACCACGCCACTGGTACAATGCCCGGGTATCGTACTCAATTACATTATTCTGACACTAAGCTAACCAGTCCTTGTCCTATCCTATTAATGCCGAGCGCCAGGCTAGGAAGCGACAAGTATCAATTGTTTAAGTCATTGGTTTGGCTGGACCGGGAACATGTTCTATTCTTACCTCGCCCAATGCAAGCATGGGCTGGTTCGATTAAATATTTTAAATTTAAATAAGGTTGGGTGGACTTTTAATTAAAGTTGCATAGTCCGATAAAAGCATCAAATTTTCAAAAACTAAACATTTTTCTAGGTTTGAAACTACACATCCAACTTAGATACCGATGCATTTATTAAGTTTTATGATTGTTCTTGAATGACTTAGGCACATCCATTAGTTAAAGCTGCATAGTCTGATGAAAACATCAAATTTTCAAAACCAAAACAATTATCTAGATTTTATTCTACAAATCTACCTTAGATACAGTTGCCCTTATTAAACATTTACCGCCACATATAAAGGGATACTGAGTCAATTAATAGAACCTGTTAATGCAGAAGCCTATGGTGATAGAGTTTTGGCAAGCTTGCATGTTTCCATTTCAAATATCTCAAAAGTTTGCGATTTAAAATAAAGTTACTCAACTAAATAAGTAGATATAAGCAACCTAATATGTTTATCTCAGAAAATGAGAGACCAAACCATCGATAACACTTAAGCTCAGTCGGACTAGATGACAACTAGGTTGTTTTTGAGTTCAAAATGCTTCATCGAATACGCTTTAACAAACGATATCTCCCATACGGACACTTTGAATGTATGCATGGGATTGCCTCGGTCAACACTTACTCCATATCGAGAAATAACTGCTTGGCACCTATCACAGAGATTTGCACTTGTTTGTTGGAGTTTTACATCATGGCAACATCTACAGTCATATCAGGATGGGTATCAACTTGTGACAGCGCACACTCATGGCGACCTTATAGTTATTGTGCTGCCCCATTGGGAGACCAGGGCCGCGTTCAGGCTCCGTCTCGGAGGCGCCCGTGACGTCAGGCTAGGCTGAACGGATTTAGCTGTTGGCCGCCTCGAAAATGGCGGCCTCCATAGGCGGCGGCCATTTGCAATGGACAAGCTGGGCTGTAATTGGCTGAAAGCACTGCATGCGGCGGCCATTTTCGAGGCACATTTTGTCTCCTGCCTGAAAAGGGAGGCGTCTCCGAGACGTCGCCGAGACCGACTCTGAACGCAAATAGACCAAAAAGCATCGCCGAGACGTCGCCTCCGAGACGGACCCTGAATGCGGCCCAGGCCACTGGCATCATGAGCCGATTTCCCACTCAGTCACATTATCCTGATGCTGAGCTAACCAGTCCTTGCCCTATCCTAATAGTGCCGAATCCCAGGCTGGGTAGCGACAAGTATTAATTTTGTAAGTCATTAGTTTGATTCGACTGGGATTCAAACGCCCAAACTTCCGCATGGGAAGCCTTCACTCTACCAACTCAGCCACCGCATCCGGTTTTGCACTTGTAAACATTACATTTGCATTTGCACCCATTACATAACTAATGTGGTGGTGTTAGTGGTAGTGGTAGTAGTAACAACAATAGTATTGCAGTAAAACCTCTCAAATCAACTGACCATGGGAGCAACTTTAAATGGTCCATTTAGGGAGGTGGTCGGATTAGGGAGTTTTTGTTATCATTACAATGGTATTGTTATGACGAGCGTTTGGGACACAACTAAATTGATTGATATGGGGAGCCGTCGATCTGTGGATGTGGTTGGTTAGAGAGGTTTTACTGCACTAATAATACTGGGCTCCCTCACTGCGCATGTGCAGCCAGGATATTGCACTGCTGGACTGCCAGCCCCAATACAACTATAAATGGCATGAGGTTTCCTTTCTACCGGAAATAACGTCATGCACCGGAAATCAATGTCACTTGGTCGGCGAGTGTAGCAGACGACTTGTGGCGCGCAGCACGGCGGGAAGGGACGTGTTCTCCGTGTGCCACCTGGCGGGAAAATGTAGCAATCTTAGCACAGGAGAGCTCTCAAATCTGGTGCTCGAACTCTGATGGCTGCTATTGGATCCGGTGACTTATTACCATATGGTATGTCACTAAAATGGGTTTTTCAAAAACCACAATTTTGTATGGAAATTGGGTACTTATTAAAATATAGCTCTCGACATGCACATCTTACAGAATTATAGCCCGTTATATTTGATCAAAAGTGGTAGGCCTCACCCATAAAAAGATATTTTAAAAACTTCGGGGGTGGGGGGGGGGGGGGGGGGGGAGGGGGCGGAGGCAAAAAGAGAATACATTTTGTTAAAGATTTACCTTCCAGATTCTCTCTCGGGGTGTGGGTTCAGCACCATAGCAGCGATACTGAAACAAGATGTTCCCAGTTATTCACTTATTGACAACTCACTGAAACACTAAATATTTAAAGTTACATAGTCCAATGGTTTTGAGTTTCTGGCATTTTTCTAAGATAAATATATGAGGTTGATCGTTATAATCTACATCACTTTAGTTTGAAATAACTTATTTAAAATGGCTAACTTTTTAGATATTTGAAGTGCAAACATGTTAAATTAATTTTGGCAAGCACGCCAAAACTCTGACACTAGGCTTCTGCAGTAACATGTTCAATTTAATTGCCTCAGTATTCCTCTCTATCTGGCGACAAATGTTTTTAATAAGTACACCAGTATCTAAGTTAGATATGTAGAATCAAATCTGGATAATTATTTAGGTTTTTAAGATTTGATGTTTTCACCGGACTGTGCAGCTTGAATAGCCGATATAAACTTTAAAACCAGAAAACCTTCGTTAGCGGAGGAAAACTAGGAAACTAGGAAACAAATTTTAAGACGACACCACAAAATATCCAACCCAGATATAGACCTATTTCATATGACGTCAGCATAGGTATTTAGGTCAGTGCACACACTGTCTCACTGCAAACTCAATAGCTATAAGCAGTCTTCATAGAGAACAAGTGAAATATCTCTAGAACCACACCACCTAGAAACAAACCGCTTGGAACACATATAGAAAACATATTTAACAAATGGATTATATTAAATTTATACGATTAGGGTTCTGCATTTCTCAGGGATGAAAGCGGTCTCCGGGAAAAAAAGCGGAAATGCTGATATTCTCCCATAGGTTTAGCATTGTCAGGGAATCGCGGAAAAATACCGGAAGTCAGGTCTGAACTAAGCCTTGTTGTGACTGAATTATCGCCCATATCTAACAATTTCTTGCTTAGGTTTTATGTTCTAACTATATCTAAGGTCATAAAAACAGGATTCGAACCACCGAACTGTTGTCCTATATACATCCTATCTTTTGGAATTTTGTTTAACATTGATCAGTGGATATAAGAAATCCGCGAAATCCGCGAAACCGCGGAGGTCTTTCATCTATGATTTCTATTAATTTTGAATAAAACTGACGTTTTGCACTGCGCTTACCCGCAAACTCAAGGCATTGTCAATGGGCCGTGAGCAATCTTCATACAGAAAAAGTTAAATATCTCTAAAACTACACCATATAGAAACAAACCGCTTGGAACACAGAAAACAGATTTAAGAAATAGATTATATTAAAATTAATCGATTAGGGTTATGCATTTCTATTAATTTTGAATAAAACTGATGTTTTGCACTGCGCGTACCGGCAAATTCAATGCATTGTCAATGGCCGTGAGCAATGTTCCATACAGAAAAAGTTTAATATCTCTAAAACTACACCACATAGAAACAAATCGCTTGGAACACATATAGAAAACATATTCAACAAATAGATTATATTACATTTATACGATTAGGGTTCTGCATTTCTATTAATTTTGAATAAAACTGACATTTTGCCATGTGTGTACCGGCAAACTCAATGCATTGTCAATGGCCGTGAGCAATCTTCATTCAGAAAAAGTTAAATATCTCTATAACTACACTACATAGAAACAAATCACTTGGAACACATATAGAAAACATATTTAAGAAATAGATTATATTAAATTAATACAGTTAGGGTTCTGCATTTCTATTATCTTTGAATAAAACTGACGTTTTGCCCTGCACGTACCGGCAAACTCAATGGCAGCGTGTATTCGTTCTGCAGCCAAGTTGCGCGCGCATACACGATGTTTATAAACATTGAAAGGGGTCTATAGGCCGGGATAAAATGGTTGTGATGATGGCCAGATGAGTTGAGCGTGTCTCCCGTTTTGGTAGGTCATGGGATCCGAACCCTTGGATTCGAACAATGGTAGAGTCAAACCAATGACGTACAAATTGATACTTGTCCTGGCACTCAGCATTATTAGGATAGGGTAGTGGAATGAGGAAGATCGATTGTTCATGACTGAAATTGCCCTTGCTTAAAGTTGCATAGTCCGATGGTTTTGAATTTCTGTATTTTTTCTGAGATAAATATATTAGATCGATCACTAGTATCTACTTTACATTAGTTCAAAGTTACTTTTATTTTAAATGGTAAACTTTTGAGATATTTGGAGTGCAAACATGGAAAATTATGACACCATAGACTTCTGCAGTAACAGGTTCTGTTAAATTGACTCAGTATTGCCTTCTAGTTCTATGCAGAAACAAATGCTTAATAAGCACATCAGTATCTAAGTTAGAAATGTAAAATCAAATCTAGATAAATGGTTTGGTTTTTTAAATTTGATATTTCATCCGACTATGCAGCTTTAATCAACTAATATATAAACAACAAAAACAACAACAAAACGACTGCACTACCAGTTAACCAGGCGCCCTACCCACTCTGCCATCCTGTCCGCTTCTGCACACAATTTCCCTTGTCGGTTTTACATGATTCAACGCTAGTGCCGCTCACTGACCCGGGAACCTGCAGGGGTGGGTCAAGTCACATGGCTAGAGAGTGAGAGATAGGGAGAGAGAGACAGGGAAAGCGACAGGGAGAGAAAGCGACAGGGAGAGAAAGCGACAGGGAGAGTGAGACAGTGAGAGAGAGACAGGGAGAGAGACAGGGAGAAAGACGGAGAGAGAGACAGGGAGGGAGAGTGTGAGATGAGAGAATGTGAGAGATAAACATACATACACGCACTCACGCACGGACAGACACACGGACACACACACAGACAGAGATGACCTTACTTGGGAACCTGCAGGAGGCTGAGGAGTTCGGCGGCTCGGGCGGTGACGGCGTGTCCCCCGGCCACATCGGGTCCTGGGCCCGCCTGGCCCAGCTTCGTCAGGCACAGCATCACTCGGGGAATGAGGTCCTGGGAGCGCGAGGCCAGCTGGAGGCGATAAGCACAGGCAGTGATAGCGCAAGTACGCCACCAATCATAGCCACCAATCATAGTCACCAGTCATAGGCACCAACCTACTGGTAGTGTTAGGTCACCAATCATCATAAATAGTAATCATCAATCAATGTCAGATTGTAGTGTTAGCAGAAGTAGGGCAACAATCATTATAGTAATCATTAATCATAGTGTGCTGGTAGTGTTAGCCGATTGTAAGTCAACAATAATCAATCATAGTAATCAATGTCTGCCGCTAGTATTAGCAGAAGTAGGTCACCAATCGTTAATCATGGTCACCAATCAATGTCCCCCGGTAGTGTTAGCAGAAGTAGGTCACCAATGCCACCCAGCACAGCCTGCGATCATTCATCAGTCACGAATCAATGTCCCCCAGTAGTGTTAGCAGAAGTAGGTCACCAATGTCACTCAGCACAGCCTGCGATCATTAATCAATCACCAATCAATGTCCCCCGGTAGTGTTAGCAGAAGTAGGTCACCAATGTCACTCAGCACAGCCTGCGATCATTAATCAGTCACCAATCAATGTCCCCCAGTAGTGTTAGCAGAAGTAGGTCACCAATGCCACCCAGCACAGCCTGCGATCATTAATCAATCACCAATCAATGTCCCCCGGTAGTGTTAGCAGAAGTAGGTCACCAATGTCACTCAGCACAGCCTGCGATCATTAATCAATCACCAATCAATGTCCCCCGGTAGTGTTAGCAGAAGTAGGTCACCAATGTCACTCAGCACAGCCTGCGATCATTAATCAGTCACCAATCAATGTCCACCGGTAGTGTTAGCAGAAGTAGGTCACCAATGCCACCCAGCACAGCCAGCAATAATCATCGTCATTATTTACTCAAAGGTTTGCTATGGCGAATGCATGTATTGCAATTACTGTAATGTTCCTAAAAATACACAAATTTTTGATAGACTAGAATTACAAAACTAAATGACTGCATATGAAGGGTTGAGACGCAAAAACTGACAAATGCCATCCAGGCCGAAATGAACCCATGACCACCAGGTTTGAGCTGAAGCTGCCATCATTCCGATAGATAGTAAAATCCATTTTTGCACGGAAGCTACCACGTCCCTTATGTAATGCCCTACTCAATATGAAATTGATAGACATCAACTGGGAAGCGCAACAATAAATTCTATTTTACGGAAAACAACTAAAATAGATTTTGTCGGCTTTTGCACTTAAAACATGTATTCCAAAAACAAAAAAACAACCCCTTTATTCATTCGACAAATAAAATTATTTTCACACAAAGAGAAATCACCTGCGTACCTTTGCCAGGGCCGACATGATGGCGGTGAGAAGACGCGGCGAGTAGTTGTCCGGCTTGCCGACAGGGGGCGCGGCGGGGACGCTCCGTCCGCGTCCCACGGCCTCGTAGGCGACGGTCTCCAGGACGTCAAACATGGCGACGACGCGGTCAGGCGTGACGCGCGCGTCGTACCATGACGTCAGATACTCGCCCACCACCCACACCTACATCGCACGCGCACCGAGAGCGGAAGGGGATCAGTTAAATTCACTTCCGGTTTCTGCGTTTTGATTAATTGACGTTTTGTGGAGGTTTGCGCTTAATTTGATTGTTTGGGATTGGTTAAAAAATATTGCTTTTTTTCCATGCACTAGCAAGAATATCTTAGTTAAAGTTGCATAGTCCGATGGTTTTGAGTTTCTGTCATTTTCTGGCGAAAATATATTAGGTTAATTTTTTAATCTACCTTACTTTAGTTTGAAGTAATTGATTTAAAATGGCAACTTTTGAAAAGTTGCATGATCCAATGGTTTTGAGTTTCTGTCATTTTCTGAGGTAAATATATTAGGTTAATCGCTATAAATAGCATAATCTACTTTACTTTAGTTTGAAGTAGCTTTTAAAGCTGCATAGTCCGATGGAGCATCAAATTTTCAAAACCAAAACAAACATCTATATTTGATTCTATATATGTAACTTAGATAATGATGCACATATTAAGGTTGCATAGCCCGATGGTTTTGAGTTTCTGAAGTTTTCTGAAATAAATACATTAGGTTGATCGTTATTATGTACCTTACTTTAGCTTGAAGTCATTTTTATTTTAAGTGGCTAACTTTTGAGATATTTGAAGTGGAACCATGCAAAATTAATTTCGGCAAGCTTGTCAAAACTCTGACCCCATAGGCTTATGCAGTAACAGATTCTATTCAATTGACTCTGTATTCCTTTCTGTGTGGTCACAAATGCTTAATAAGTGCACCAGTATCTAAGTTAGATATGTAGAATCAAATTTAGATAATTGTTCCGGTTTTGAAAAATTGATATTTTCATCGGACTATGCAGCTTTAAGCATTTGTTGCCACATAGAAGGAGATACTGGGTCAATTTAATAGAACATGTTACTGCTGAAGCCTATGGTGTCAGAGTTTTGGCATGCTTGCTGAAACTAATTTTACACGTTTGCATTTCAAATATCTCAAAAGTTAGCCATTTAAAATAAAAGTTACTTCAAACTAAAGTAAAGTAGATTATAACAATCAATTTAATATATTTATCTCAGAAAAATGACAGAAAGTCAAAACCATCGGACTATGCAACTTTAAATGGTTAACTTTGGAGATATTTGAAGTGCAAACATGCTAAATTAATTTCGGCAAGCACACCAAAACCATTGACACCATAGGCTTCTGCAGTAATAGGTTCTATTAAATTGCCCCAATATTTCCTTCTATAGTGCTGCCCTACTGGGAGACCAGGCTGCAGGCACCACAACCCGATATCCCACAGTCACATTATCCTGATACTGTGCTTACCAGTCCTTATCCTATCCTAATAATGGTGAGCGCCAGACTTGGAAGTGACAAGTGTCAATTTTGTAAGTCATTGGTTTGACTCGGCGGTTATTCGAACACCCGACTTTCCGCACGGGAAGCCAACACCACTTCCGGTGCAACTTCAAGGAGGCGGCGAATGAAACACAAATAAAGACTGGAACTTCTGCATAATGATTCTAGTTCATGCTACACCATCTCTCTAGGATATAGACATAGGGGGGTATAAATGCGGGCACAATTCGGTGAGAATACATAAAAAATATAAAAAAAGACAAGTACAAAATTAGTAAGTCTTTGGTTTGACTCGGCCGGGTATTGAACCCACAGAATTCCACAAAGATGAGCACCCTACTCCTTCAGTCGTCTCCCCCAGATATGGCTGGAACAACTAACTGGGCACCCCACAGAGTCAGCTCCGCAACGTCTTTTTGGTCAATTTGCATTCAACGCGCGCCTCCGAGACGTCATACTTTTTGTGTAGGAGGGGAAAATGCCTCCAAAATAGCTACGGGTTTCAGCCAATCAGAGCTGTTCTTTCAATTGCAAATGGCTGCATGCTCTAGAGGCTGCCATTTTTGAGGCACCTGACAACTAAATGTTGTTCAGACTAGCGCGACATCCGGAATTTCTCCGAGGCGCCACCGAGGCACATACTTGAATGCGGCCCATGTAAGGCAGCTTGATTCGCCGACTACATGCCTTACTTACCACGTGGATGAAGAGGTTCTCGTCTTGGGTCACGTGCCGGATGTTGCTGATGAAATCAGAGATGTCGGCGATCTGATCGGCGACGAGTCGCGGGTATCGGCCAAACAGCGCAACCACCTGCTCGGCCAACACACTGCACAGACGCAAGAAACAGGTTCACCATTATTCTCAGGTGCAAGAAACAGGCTCAGCAATATTCTCAGGCGCAATAAACAGGCTCAGCAATATTCTTAGGTGCAAGAAACAGGCTCAGCAATATTCTCAGGCGCAAGAAACAGGCTAAGCAATATTCTCAGGTGCAAGAAACAGGCTCAGCAATATTCTGAGGTGCAAGAAACAGCCACAGCAATATTCTCAGGCGCAAGAAACAGGCTAAGCAATATTCTCAGGTGCAAGAAACAGGCTCAGCAATATTCTTAGGTGCAAGAAACAGGCACAGCAATATTTTCAGGTGCAAGAAACAGGCACAGCAATATTCTCAGGTGCAAGAAACAGGCACAGCAATATTCTCAGGCGCAAGAAACAGGCTAAGCAATATTCTCAGGTGCAAGAAACAGGCTCAGCAATATTCTTAGGTGCCAGAAACAGGCACAGCAATATTCTCAGGCGCAAGAAACAGGCTCACCATTATTCTCAGGCGCAAGAAACAGGCTCAGCAATATTCTCAGGCACAAGAAACAGGCTAAGCAATATTCTCAGGTGCAAGAAACAGGCTCAGCAATATTCTCAGGTGCAAGAAACAGGCTCAGCAATATTCTCAGGTGCAAGAAACAGGCACAGCAATATTCTCAGGCACAAGAAACAGGCTCAGCAATATTCTCAGGTGCAAGAAACAGGCTCACCAATATTCTCAGGCGCAAGAAACAGGCACAGCAATATTCTCAGGCGCAAGAAACAGGCACAGCAATATTCTCAGGTGCAAGAAACAGGCACAGCAATATTCTCAGGTGCAAGAAACAGGCACAGCAATATTCTCAGGTGCAAGAAACAGGCTCAGCAATATTCTCAGGTGCAAGAAACAGGCTCACCAATATTCTCAGGCGCAAGAAACAGGCACAGCAATATTCTCAGGTGCAAGAAACAGGCTCAGCAATATTCTTAGGTGCAAGAAACAGGCTCAGCAATATCCTCAGACGCAAAAAACAGGCTCACCAATATTCTCAGTTGCAAAAAACAGGCTCAGCAATATCCTCAGGCGCAAGAAACAGGCTCTTCATTATTCTCAAATGCAAGAAGGCCACACACACCGTCTTGTGCACAGTACATGCATGCCTACAAACACACGCATGCACAAACACAGTACATTATATTGTATGCCTACACACATGTACAAACAGTACATTACATGGTAAGCCTACACACATGTACACATACTATAGTACACTGTATGCTACACACATCATACAGTACTCTGTATGCATACACACATGTACAAACAGTACAGTACACGGTATGCCTACACACGTGTACATGGAATAGTGTACAATGTATGCCTACACATGCATACACACAGTGCAGTACACTGTATGCCTACACACATGTACACACACTGTATAGTACACTCCACACCTACACACATGTGCACACACAGTACACTGTATACCTACACACATATAGTACAGTACGCTGTATACCTACACACATAACACAGTACACTGTATGCATACACACATGTACAAACAGTACAGTACATGGTATGCCTACACACGTGTACATGCAATACAGTACAATGTATGCCTACACATGCATACACACAGTGCAGTACACTGAATGCCTACACACATGTACACACACTGTATAGTACACTCCACACCTACACACATGTGCACACACAGTACACTGTATACCTACACACATATAGTACAGTACGCTGTATACCTACACACATAACACAGTACACTGTATGCATACACACATGTACAAACAGTACAGTACACGGTATGCCTACACACGTGTACATACAGTACACTGTACACCTACACATGTGTACACACAGTACAGTACACTGTATGCCTACACACATGTACACACACAGTATAGTACACTCTACACCTACACACGCATACACACACAGTACACTGTATACCTACACACATATAGTACAGTACGCTTTATACCTAGACACATGTACACACACTACAGTACACTGTGTGCTACACACATCATACAGTACACTGTATGCATACACACATGCACGTACACAGTACAGCACACTGTGTGCCTACACACACGTGCATACACAGTACAGTACACTGGATGCTTACACACATGTACACACAGAGTAAAGTACACTCTATGCATACACACTTGTACACACACAGTACAGTACACTGTATGCCTAGACACAGTACAGTGCACTGTACACCTACATATGTGTACACACAGTACAGTACACTATATGCCTACACACAGTACACTAACTGTACACCTACACACGCGTACATACAGTACAGTACAGACCTACCTGTGCACGGCCCGCTGATACCCGGCGACTGCGTACAACAGGCGGGCCCGTTCCAACATGACAGGCACCAGCGTAGACGCCAGGTCGGGCCCGCCCTCCGACAGAACAACCTCAAAGTACACCCTGCAACCGAGGCAAAAGCAGAATTGATCGATGTTGACACCCATCACTTTTACACAGAATGTAAATGCATAGAATCAAATAACTGTCAAAAGACAGCAATGAAATTAAAAAGCGCACAATTATAAAAATTGTCGACAGGGAAAATAAAATTGTCGATAAAAGTCATTCTTAGTAAATTGGTAAAAACTGGCTTAATAAACAATATGAAGTGGTACAGTCCCGCTGTCCTCAAGAAGGTCTTCTTGAAGATTTATACTGCCTATCATGGATAAGTCTGAATAGACTTGTTTTCACCATTAGACAGTTGGTCGCTAGAAAGCCAGAGCCTACACTTTAGCCGTGTTTACACGGGGAATTGTGAAACGTTCTAGACAAAGCGATTTATATGAAGCGTTTTAGAGGTGCTTTTACATGGACAGAGTTTTGAAAGTGTTTTGTCGCCGGGAACAAGCAGCCTTAGGTCCGCCTGTAGCCGGCAAGCACTGCTATTTGTTTAGTTTACACAAGTCGATTCGACGCAGATGTAGCTGCTACGTTAATATCGCTTGGAATTTAAGGTTAATTTAATTAAATGTCATTATTTGAGTATCTAATTCTGTTAAATATGATCGCATTCACTAGATTTCAGCCTAATCGGGCCCTAACACTGCCGGGAACCAGCTGAATCGCTTCATCTATACTACCTCGCGAGGTGGTATAGATGAACCGTTTCATACGAATCGATTCAGCCCTAAAACGGCACAGAGCCGCGTTTACACGCCAAATGTGAGTCGATCTAGGCAAGTGGTTTCATATGAAGCCTTTTAAATCGCCCGTGTAAACAGGGCTTTTTACTGACCCAAGGGACTTTTAACCTCCACCACGATAAACATGGTATGAGACTGAGAGCATCTGGCATTTGATGACGCTGTAAGTTTACACAGTGGAGGAAATTCAAATTGGCAGAGGGATGGTATGGGGAATCGAACCACCGACCTTCAGATTAGGAGTGTGACTTAGAAAAAAGTCAGACACTCTAACCACCCAGCCACAGAGAACACCTCTTCTCGCTTTATGTTAGTAAAAGGATTGAGCAAACTGTTCGCATTGTAAAATTGTTGGTCTACATAGGAAGCTACCCACCGGAGCATGACGGGGATGGTGTCCGCGCATGTTACAACGCGCGGGTGACTGGACAGGTTACTGAGCAGTTTGTGGAGTGTATCGAGTCTGCAACAAGCAAAAAACACAATTATAATATCCTCTAATGCAATTAATACTGTTGTGGGCGGGGGGGGGGGGGTGTTTTGAATGGGAAATATTGCGCCTAGAGCGGGAATCGAACCCACATCTCTTGTATTCCGGCCCAGGTGCTAACCATTACACCACCTAGGCTCCCATGGTGACCTTATAGTGCTGTCCCACTGGGAGATCAGGCCACCAGCACCATTGATCTGATATCCCACTCAGTCACATAACCCTGACACAGCTAACCAGTCCTTGCCCTATCCTAATAATGCTATGCGACTGGCTAGGAAGCGACAAGTATCAATTTTTAAGTCATTGGTTTGACTCAACCAGGGTTCGAGTCCGTGGGTTCGAACCCCACGATCTACCAAAACGGGAGACAGACCCTCAACTCATTAGCCATTCCGTCTGGTGGTGAAATAAATAAAAACAAACAATACCAACACTCGCCATCTGGTCAAGACAAAGAAAAGCTCCCCTCGCCTCCTCCTCCCCCCCCCCACTCCCCGACTCCTCACCCCCCCCCCCCCCCCTAGACGCCTCCTCGCCCTTACCTGTCTATTGTATCACCCTTGCCACCCTGCGTCCGAAGGATGAACTTGAAGAGAGGCTTATACTGCGGTTCTCGCAGCTTCTCCACAAGCTGCGCGCTGATTGGCTGCCAGGGCTGCGGGTCAGAGGTCACGACTTCAGCGCGCTTCGTGACCTCTAAGGCGGCCGATAAAAGGGGAAGGTCAAGGAGGGCATGGAAAACCTGCGAGGATGGGGAAATAGATGGAGCATATCGTTAAAGTCATTGTCACACCTCACCGGACTGAGCACCGGAGACCACCGGACAAAGAATTGTGTTGTCCGGTGAAGAAATCTATCGAAATGTAGCGTAAAATTGGGTTAATTGCCGCCGGACAACCGGATAAGTACCGTCCATGTACCGGACGAGAACCAGACACCAACGGATGGGTACCGGACATGTAGGGATGGGTACTGGACAAACCAGACACCAACTAGACACCTCAGTCCGGCGGTGTCCGGTAGAAGTTTTGTGCATGTTCAAAACTTGTACCAGACACCGCCGGATGGTTACCGGATGGTACCCGAACATCGCCGTACACAACCGGACAATGTCCGGTTCTCGTCCGTTTCCCCCAATCCAGTGAGGTATGACAGGGCCTTAACTGTGTGTGTGTGTGCGCGTTTTCTGATAATTCTGAAATATGGATGTGTGACAAACCAAGAAATGGGCACAAACACAGAAAGAAGAAATAAAGAAGAAATTGAAGGGCATGATTGAATATTTGAGTTATTCTTTCCTAAAGTTGCATACTAGCAGGATAGTCCGATGGTTTGAAGTTTCTCTCAATTTTCTGAGATAAAGATATTAAAATGATTGTTATAATCTACCTTACTTTAGTTTGAATTAACTTTCATTTTAAATTACCAACTTTGGAGATATTTGAAGTGCAAACAAACAAATTTTGGCAAGCATGCCAAAACTCTGACAACATAGACTTCTGCAGCAACAGGTTCTATTAAATTGAATCAGTATTCCCTTCTTTGTGGCAGCACCTGTTTTTATCAACTTTGCATCAGTGTCTAAGTTAGATATGTAGAATCAAATCCAAATTATAGACTACATCACGGTTCCAGCGGCGCAGTGCATTGCGGGATGGGTCAAAGCAAAACAACCCCCCCAAAAGCACATGGCACATGCTAATACACTGGGTGCAGCTATGAAATGTGCTAGTTTCAGCTCATCTCAGCTCTTGTTTGAAATATAGAATATTAACTAAAAATATATATATAATAAATTAAGATATTAATCTTTTATCCAGCATTGCATTTACATCAATATAATCAGCACATCTTATGCCATGTGCATTTAGATTTAGAAAGATCTAGGCACTCAGACTAGTGTTAGAGCCATAGCCAGAGTACTCAATGCATTGTCAATGGCAGTGAGTAATCTCCATACAGAAAAAGTAAAATATTGATAAAACCACACGACCTAGAGACAAACCGCTTGGAACACATATAGAAAACATGTTTAACAAAAAGATTATATTAAATTAATACGGTTAGGGTTTTGGATTTCTATTAATTTTGAATAAAACTGACATTTTTCAATGTGCGCATCGGCAAACTCAATGGCCATACGCCTTTGCTTTGCTCCCAAAGCCGTTTTCAGCGCATGCGCAGTCAGAACCGTGATGTAGTCTATTGTTTTAGTTTTGAAAATATGATCCTTCATCAAACTATGCAGCTTTAATGTACTGTAGTATATCTAAAAAGGGGTCTATGTTATTGATTTTGTTTGTTTATTGGGGTTTTACATCCTGGCAACATGGAATATCATATTATTATATATATCATTATATATAATTCGAGTGACAGATCCATGGAACAGTCTTCCAGACAAAGTGGTTGAAGCACCAACGATAGACGCATTTGAGAGAAGGCTGGATAGACATTTGGAGAGGACACCCACTTCAGGGCTCCGTTGACCTCCATATTATATGTGCTAAAAAATTGTTTCTTTTTTTACCATAACAAGCTGGCATTAGAGACCAAATAGGCCCTAGATCAGCCATAAGAGGATCTGTGAGTTAATCTGTAATTTAATTATTACTATATTATTGAAGTTAAATCTAATTTCAGTAGCAAATTTGTCGATTTCAAATATAATTATTATATAGGCCACATTGTCTTAAGAATCTTACATGAAGAAAAAGAATTAGGGTGGTAATGGAGAATTTGGCTGGTAGTGGAGAATTTACGTTACTTGCTCAATGTTGTAAATTTTTTTAAATTTATTTATTTATAAAGAAAGGATTAATGGTGAGCACTCCACATACCTCAATAGCTGTGGTGGGTGAGAGGAACGCCGGCAGCAGTTCTGCAAACTCCAACACGTAGGCCTGAGGATCCCAAGCTAGGATCTGAGTATCCAGTGTTGTCGTTGTGAGGTGTGTACATTTTTTTAATAAAGAGAAGAACAACAGTTTAATCCAACAAGCGAAACAAATACAGTACAGTACACATCCTCAAGGCAATAGATGGGATGTAGACAGACAGACAGACGTGATGCTGATGTCACACACGCATAGCTGGTTAAGTATCCCATCTGCCCCCAGGATGCACTGCAACACAATGTGGGTGGTGTAGAGTAGAGTTGCATACAGACAGACAGACAGACAGACAGGCGTGATGCTGACATCACACATGCACAGTTAAATGAGTTGAGCGTCCATCTCCCGTTTTTGTAGATCGTTGGATTCGAACGCACAATGACGGGTACCGACTTGAGACAGTGTACACTCATGTCGACTTTATAGTGCTGCCCCACTGGGAAATCAGGCCGCCAACACCATGACCCATTATCCCACTCAGCCACATTATCCTGACACTGAGCTAACTAGTCCTTGCCCTTTCTTATTGATGCGCGAAAAGGAAGAAAGCATGGCGGGGGTGGAAAGAAAAGGCGTTTTATTAACGCCTCAACACAGAGCATACAGAGGAAGAGATAATAAGCAGGCTGAGGAGGAAAAAGGCAAGGAAGGGCTCATGAGGAGCAACAAAAAACAGGCTCATGAGGAGCAATGCAGTGAAGGGCTCAGGAGGAGCAGAAACAAGGTTAAACAGGGGCTCATCAGGAGCATTACGACCAATGCTGAGCACCAAGCTAGGAAGCGACAAGTCTCAATTTTGTAAGTCATTGGTTTGACTCGACCGGGAATCGAACTCTCGATCTCCCTCTCTACCGATTCAGACATCAGGTCCGTTAATGGGTTAAGTAAGCCAGACTACGGCTTAGACATTACCCCCACAAGTTATTTCTCTTCATTAACTTTATTCATTAGTTATTATTGTGTTTTTTTGTGGCCCTTTACCTATGCACACATCGTCCAGGTCACATCGATATCAATGACCAGACGGGATGGCCAAATGAGTTAGAGCGTCCGTCTCCCGTGTGGTAGATCGTGGGTTCGAATCCTGGTCGAGTCAAACCAATGTCTTAAAAATTGATACTTGTCGCTTCCTAGCCAGGTGCTCGGCATTATTAGGCTAGGGCAAGGAGCAGTCGAATGAGGAAGACCAATCGCCTGCGACTGAAATTTCCCCTGCTTAAACAACTAATATACCAAAAAAAAATGTGGATGTCAGTGGGACCAAGTAGTCCTCACGCGATGCCACATTGGCCACTCATGGCTGACTCATGCATTTTTACTCAAGGGAGAACCACCTCCTGAGTGCACTGGACGCGGCGTTAAAACCATCAACAATCAATCAGTAATCAATCAATCAAAAACAATGCGCACCTTAAGCAGGTTGGGGAAGTAGGTGGTGAGCAGGTTAGTTTTGCAGATGAGCATCTCGCGGTTGTCCTGCACAAACATGACGGTGTCGAAAGCGACAGACGGGTTGGCATACGACACTCCAAGCACGCTGCCGAAGAACTGCTCGAACACCGGCAACGAGTCCAGCATCACAGCCTCACCTGCGCAGACAAGGTGGCAAGGTTTTACTTCTGGGTTTTCCCCTCCTTCTTTTTAATTCCATATTAATTTCCATTAAGTCGAAGAAATATAACTAAATACCGTTTTGGTTGTTTTTTTTATAGTTCTTTTTAATTCCATATTAATTTCCATTAAGTTGAAGAAACTAACTACCGTTTTGGGTTGTTGCTTTTATTTTTACTAAAAAAAAAGCCAAACAAAAACATTGCTTAAATTGTCTTTAAATTGCCGTATGCTGGAAACATCTATGGTCATATCAGGACGGGTACCGATTTGTGACAGTGCGCGCTCATGGTGACTTAATAGTGCTGCCCAAACTGGGAGACCATGATCTGATATCCCACTCAGCCATATTCCGATGACGCATCAACTTTTCAAAACCGAAACAATTATCCAGAATCGCTTCTACCTAACTAGCTTAGACACTAATACACTTAGTAAGCAGTTATTGCCACGTAGAAGGGAATACTGAGGCAATTTAATAGGACCTGTTACTGCTAAAGCCTATGGTGTCATAGTTTTGGTGTGCTTTCCAAAACTAATTTGTCATGTTTCAACTTCAAATACCTTAAAAGTCAGCCATTTAATATAAAAGTTACTTCAAACTAAAGTTAAGTAGACTATAACGATAAATTTAATATATTTATTTCAGAAAAATGACCGAAACTCGAAACCATCAGACTATGCAACTTTACAAGAAGTTTAAAAGAGAAGACATGATTGGATTGAGAGTATCTTATTCTTAAGTAGTTAGACATTTTGAGGTGTTTATTTCTAGTGACTGAGGAGGGCCTACTGTGGTTAAGGTAGAACTGCATGACGGCCACAAGGAGGCGCTGGTGACAGTGCGGGGACAACTTCCGGTACAGACGCTTCATCTCCTCAGTAGCACGGGGAGTGATGCTGATGTCGCACACGCACAGCTGGTTAAGTATCCCCACTGCCTCCAGGACGCACTGCAACACAATGTGGGAGGTGCAGAGCTGTGTACAGACAGACAAGCGTGATGCTGACGTTACACACACACAGCTGGCTAAGTACCCCAACCGCCTCCAGAACACACTGCAAACCAATGTGGGAGGTGTAGAGCTGTGTACAGACAGACAGGTGTGATGCTGACGTCACACACAGCTGGCTAAGTACCCCCACCGCCTCCAGAACACACTGCAACACAATGTGGGAGGTGTACAGCTGTGAACAGACAGACAGGCTTGATGCTGATGTCGCACACACACAGCTGGTTAAGTACTCCCACCGCCTCTAGGACACACTGCAACACATTGTGGGAGGTGTAGAGCTGTGTACAGACAGACAGGCTTGATGCTGACGTCACACATGCACAGCTGGTTAAAGCTGCATAGTCCGATGAAATATCAAATTTTCAAAAACAAACCAATTATCTAGATTTGATTTTACATATCTAACTTAGATACAGATGCACTTATTAAGCATTTGTTTCTGCATAGAAGGCAATACCGAGTCAATTTAACAGAACCTGTTACTGCAGAAGTCTATAGTGTCAGAGTTTTGGCATGCTTGCCAAAACTAATTTTCCATGTTTGCACTCAAAATATCTCAAAGGTTTACCATTTAAAATAAAAGTAACTTTAAACTAATTTAAAGTAGATACTAGTGATCAATCTAATATATTTATCTCAGAAAAAATACAGAAATTCAAAACGATCGGACTATGCACCTTTAAGTACTCCCACCGCCTCTAGGATGCACTGCAACACAATGTGGGAGGTGTAGAGCTGTGTACAGTCAGACAGGTGTGATGCTGACGTCACACACGCACAGCTGGTTAAGTATCCCTACTGCCTCCAGGACGCACTGCAATACAATGTGGGTGGTGTAGAGTAGAGCTGCAGACAGACAGGCATGACACTGATGTCACACACACACAGCTGGTTAAGTACACTCACCACCTCCAGGACACACTGCAACATAATGTTGGCAGTGTAGAGCTGGGCACAGACAGACAGGCGTGATGCTGATGTCACACACGCACAGCTGGCTAAGTACCCCCACCACTTCCAGGATGCACTGCAAAACAATGTGGGCAGTGTAGAGCTGGGTACAGACAGGCAGGCGTGATGCTGACGTCACACACGCACAGCTGGTTAAGCACCCCCACCGCCTCCAGGACGCACTGCAACACATTGTGGGCGGTGGAGAGCTGGGTACAGACAGACAGGTGTGATGCTGACGTCACACACGCAGTGTAGAGTAGAGCTGCGTGCAGACAGACAGACAGACCCACAATGTGGGCGGTGAAGAGCTGGGTACAGACACAGCTATATAATGTGGACAGTGTAGGGATTAATTTGGCATGTTCTCACTTTAAACATCTCCAAGGTTAGCTACTTAAGATAAAGTCTGTTTGGTGGAGTTTTACGTCCTGGCAACATCTAAGGTCATATCAGGATCTTAAGATAAAAGTCACTTCAAATTAAAATAAGGTAGATTATAATGATCAACCTAATGTATTTATCTTTAAAAAAGAAATTGGCTGAAATCCAAACAATCAGACTTCTGCAACTATTTTTAGACATTAACAATAAAGTTCCAAGAACTCACCGCTTCTTGCACTTCCACATCTTGAGCAGCTTTCGGTTCTGCGTGACAAAAAAAGGAAGAAGTCACAATACATACTCTCCAGTTATTATTTATATCATCAGGGATGAAAGTGGTGCTGGGAGGAAAAAAATCAGAAATCACTGACTGGTCATTTCAAATGAGAGTGAGAGATGTGACAATAGTCACAAAAATGATAGCAAAACACCCTCCAAGTAAAGTATGTAATGATTGGTCATATGCATGATGGAAAAATTGTTTGGAGAGTATGGTATGAAATCTGACTTACAGGAATATGGAAGTATTACTAGACTTAACTGTAAGTTGAAGTATTACTGAGATTCTTATCAATCTCTGAAAATTACTCCATTACAAAAATAATAATATAAGATATTAAAGTGTTTCACCAAATTAAGAAAATTTAGGGGGGAATGTTCCTGATCCTGATTTGAGATTGTTTGCTCCCCTCCAACTATGAAAAGTGAAGCCATAACTCATAGTCATAGCCATCTCTACACGGGCTTGACCTCAGCCAGCGCAGACTGGATATGGCTTCAGTTTTCATAGTTGGGAGAGGAGCAACAAATCTTAAACCAGGATCAGGAACACCCCTAATAATGCCGAGCACCTGCCTAGGAAGCGACAAGTATCAATCTTTAAGTCATTGGTTTGACTTGACCAGGGTTCGAACCCGTGGGTTCGAATTCCACAATCTACCAAAACGGGAGACGGACGCTCAACTCATTCAGCCATCCCGTCTGGTCTAGATAAGTGCTTTGTTTTAGGAAATTTGATGCTTTTATCGGACTATGCAAATTAAATAATCACTTTTAAAATTCTGTTGTGTTTCTCAAATTAGGGGAGGGTAGGATCGTATGTCCCTCCACATGTTTCAGGTAGAAAAAGGCCCCTAAACTGACAATCAAACCGGTGTGGCGTGCTCAGCCGTGTACCGTGCTCAGCCGTGTACCGTGCTCAGCCGTATGATTAGACTCAAACTCAAGGCATTGTCAATGGTCGTGAGTTATCTTCATACAGAAAATACAGAACAAGTGAAATATCTCTAAGACCACACCACCTTTTAACAAATCGCTTGGTACACATATAGAAAACATCTTCACCAAAAAGATTATATTAAATTTGTATGGTTAGGGTTCTTGATTTCTATTAATTTTGATTAAAACTAATGTTTTGCACTGCGCGTACCGTCAAACTCAAGGCATTGTCAATGGTGGTGAGCAATCTTCATACAGAAAATCCAGGAAAAGTGAAATATCTCTAAAACCACACCACCTAGAAACAAATCGCTTGGTACACATATAGAAAACATCTTTACCAAAAACATTATATTAAATTTATAAGGTTAGTGACTCACGACCATTGACAAGGCCTTGAGCTTGAGTATAGGTACACGGCTGAGCACGGCACACGGCTGAGCACGCCACACCGGATACACACTCACTCCTGTCCCACTGCTCGAGTACCCTGAGCACATACTGCAGCGAGGCGTCCTCTAGGGGGTAGGCGGCAACGGAGTGTGTGGGTGACGAGTCACATGACCTCCTGACATCGCCGTGACCCCGTTCCACTGACCTGGAGCGGTGTGGGGAGGGCGGGGGTGTGTGGGCGGCCTGGGGGTCCGGCGGGCCGTAAGGACAGACGCCCCGGGTGTGCAGGAACCAGCTCTGGGTCACCGCGAAACTGTGTATGTTGAGCAGCTGGTCATCCGCGTAGTACTGGCCTGTTGACAGGAGAAGGCTAGGGGACCAGTTTGTGTGTTGTGGGAGAGCAATAGAGGGAGTGCACGTGACGTCATCACTCAGAAGTCAGCCATCTTGTATTACGAGCACCCTCCCTAGCCATGTTGTGAATGCATGCAGATGCAGTCAAACAGAATTTTCTTGTGTTCTGGGAGGTTCTGGGCAGTTTACATCCAATGTGTTTACTTACAGCACTTTAGCAACAACTTCTGAGACCAAACTGCTCAAAACAGTGACAAATAAACCAACAAATCAGTAAGTAAGCACAGTGTAGGCAGTTGCAAGCCTTCTTCTGTATGTCATCCAATATGACCACCAAAAGTTGTCTTGTGACATCATTACACTCCCTCTATACTGGGGATTAGTTTTAATCTAATTTAAGTCATTGTATAAATAGTAATGAAAAGCTAAATGCATATTTTCAGAAGAAACCATATTTCACAATATGTAATATATATATGAATGGAAGTAAAATGGATGTAAAATAATGAAAACTGATGTACATCTAGAAGAATGAAGCACTTTTTTACAATATCTGAAGATTCGATTAATGGAGGGAGTGGAGGGGTGAGGTTAGAGAGAAGAAAGGATGAGAGGGCAGAGGGAGAGAGGGGATAGGAGAACGAGGAAGGAGAGCGGAGAAATGAGAAAGGAGAGAAGAGAAAGGTGGAAAGGCTAAAGGTCGAGGGTAGAGAGGAGGATATGAGAGATGGTAGAGAGGAGAAAGGAGAAGAAGGGAGGGGGAAGAAAGGAGGAGGGGGCTCAGGGTCGAGGGTAGCGAGGAGAAATTAGGAAAGGAGAAAAGGAGAGAGGGGAGAGAGGAGAAAGGAGGATATGAGAGATGGTAGAGAGGAGAAAGGATGAGAAGGGAGAGGGGAGAAAGAAGGAGAGGGTCGAGGGTACAGAGGAGAAAAGAGGAGAGGGTAGAGAGACAGTGGAAGGGTAGGGAGTAGAGAGAAGAAATGAGGAAAGGAGAAAGAATAGAGAGGAGAAAGGAGGACAGGGGAGAAAGGAGAAAGGAGGCATTGAGGGTCGAGGAGACAGAGGAGAGGGTAGAGGAGAGCGTGGAGGGGTAGAGAGTAGAGAGAAGAAAGGAGGAAAGGAGACAGAGTAGAGAGGAGAAAGGAGGAGAGTGGAGAAAGGAGTCACTGAGGGTCGAGGGTACAGAGGAGAGGGTAGAGGAGAGAGTGGAGGGGTAGAGAGTAGAGAGAAGAAATGAGGAAAGGAGAAAGAGTAGAGAGGAGAAAGGAGGAGAGGGGAGAGAAGAGTGGAGAGGGGAGAGGTAGCCGTGCTTACCGAGGCACAGCGCCGTGAAGAGGCTCCTGGTGGGGTGGCCGTCCAGCTCGGTGACGGCGAGCTGCTCGTCACGCTTGAACAGGCGGCGCGTCCCGGGCTTGGTGGCCTGGTGCAGACTGGCCGTCCGCAGCCACTCAGCCAACTGGCAGTCGACCACGTGCTGGTTGTCTGCAAGTTCAGTCCCACTAATGGCTTAGCATTTTTACCACCGAAAGACCAATGGTTTTAACTACGGGGATCAGCAAACTCAGTCCTACTGCCGTGTTAGCGCTCCCTTTTGTTTGTTTCATGACCTCCCCCCGGCACAACATTTAAATATCGGCTATTGTGCTTAAACATATCTGATTAAAAAATTACATTTCAATAAGATAACAGAGCACAGAAATGTATGCCAGTAGAGCATACAGCTGTGATAAAATCACATGTGGTATATGGTAAATAAAATCAACAGTAAAAAGACTTTTCATGTTAAAAATGGAAAATGGAAAATGAATAAAAACCAGTTTCCCTAAAAAATTGAGTTGCGGATGGAATCGGAATGACTCTATCACACCCTCAATTCCAAATACATCATCTCTAACTGGCTGTAGGTGAAGACATCTCACCAAAATGTGACGCATTGTCAGTATGCACTGGCTGTGCTCACACTGCGGTGGACGGTCCCCAACAAAAACAAAGCTATGTTAGCAATCCCATCAGACATCAATTTTACATATGGCATTCACTGATTCAGTAAGTGCAGTTCCACTGCTGTGTTATCATTACAATCGAAAGTCAATTTGACATATGGTGCTTAGTAAGCGCAATCCCTGGCCGCGTTATTGTTACCATTGAAAGTCAATTGTAGATATGGCATTCAATAAGCAGTCGCACTCCCATTTTATCATTACCATCGAAAGTCAATTTTACATATGGCATTCGGTAAGCACAGTCCATTGCCACGTTATTGTTACCATTAAAAGTCAATTTTACATACGTCATTCAGTAAGTGCAGTTCCACTGCTGTGTTATCATCACCATCGAAAGTCAATTTGACATGTGGTGCTTAATAAGCGCAATCCCATGGCCGCGTTATTGTTACCATTGAAAGTCGATTGTAGACACGGCATTCAGTAAGCGCAGTCGCACTGCCATTTTATCATTACCATCGAAAGTCAATTTTACATAAGGCATTCGATAAGCACAGTTCATTGCCACGTTATTGTTACCATTGAAAGTCAATTTTACATACGGCATTTAGTAAGCGCAGTCATACTACCACCGAAAGTCAAATTTACATGTGCTGTTCAGTAAGAGCTGTCCCATGGCCACATTATCATTACCAGCGAAAGTCAATTTGACATATGGTGTTCAGTAAGCGCAGACCCACTACTGTGTTATCATTACCATCAAAAATCAATCTAGCATAGGGCATTCAGTAAGCACAGTCTTATTGCTGTGTTATCGTTACCAGTGGAAGATACTTTTAAATAGGGCGTTCAGTAAAGCTTGTTTTATTTAACAACCCCTTTAGAGCACATTTTGTTATCGTATCATCGGCTATTGGACGTCAAACATATGGTCATTCTGACATATTTCTTTGGAGGAAACCTGCTGCCACGACATAGCCTACTCTTTCTGATAAGCAGCAAGGGGTCTTTTATATGCACTTTCCCACTGACAGAACAGCACAGCACATACCATTACCAGAGCCTTTGATGAACCAGTTGTGGATCACTGGTTGTTCAGTAAACTCAGTCCCATTGCCATGTTATTACCATCAAAAGTCAATTTTACATAGAGCGTTCAGTGAGCTCAGCCCCCTTTCCTAAGTTATTATAATTGTAGGACCTAAATTTAGTATACAACATTCAGCAAACCCAGTTCCAAATACTGTGCTATCGTTATCACCGAAGAACAAATATTTCACATACAGCGTACAATAAGCTCAGTCCCACCATATCATATCATTACAATCAAGTAATCTTGTTATAGTTTTTTTGTTTTTTTTAGTTTTACGCCCTGGTAGCATCCATGGTCATATCAAGACGGGTACGGACTTGTGACAGTGAGCACTTATGGCGACTTTATAGTGTTGCCGGTACCATGACCTGATATCCCACTCATTCACATTATCCTGACACTGAGCTAACAAGACCTTGCCCTATCCTAATAATGCCAAGCGCCAAGCTAGGAAGCAACAAGTATCAATTTGATAAGTCCTTGGTTTCACTCGACCGGGAATGGAACGCCCACCCTTTCGCATGTGAAGCCTGCACTCTACCGATTAGGCCATCGCGTCCAGTAATCCTGTTATATAATTACAATCATTGAATCAGCAGTGTTTAATACTAGCAAAGAAGGAAAAAAGAGAGAGGCTACCTTTGCTGAGCATCTCCGGGTAAAGATGTACAAGTGTGACAGCGGCCGACAGAGCACTTGTCTGCACTTCGGCATTGAAACCAACTGTCGACAACCACCTGTAAAGCAAGCACAGGTTAGGTGCTTTAGTGGGGTTTTGGGTTCTAACAACATCATGGGGCATGACGGTGTACACTCATGTGGCCACATCGCTGAGATCATACTGTGCCACCAACACTATGATACCAGCGTTCGAAAGATGAGCTTGTCCCCTTCTCCGAGCCAAGTGAGAGTAGGTAGAATATGGCTTGAGCTTTTCCGTTCGACAAGTGACAATTTTGGGCTGATAAACATGTCAGCTACTCAGTGGGAAGTAAGTAATTTACCATGCCAGTAGGAAGTCATTAAAATGTAATTTACGTTATAGCATTTGTTTTGTTGTTTTGATTTATTTGTGTAATTTTATTCCCATGACTATGGAGGTTAGCTGAGATAATAAAGGTAAGTACTGTGGACAAATGAAAATTCAGACGGACAAGTGAAAACCACACTAGATTTGGCCTGTGGACAAGTGATTTTGTTGTTTGTTTATTGTTGTTTTACGTCCTAGCAACATCTAAGGTCATATCAGGACGGGTACTGACTTGTGACAGTGCGCACTCATGGCGACTTTATAGTGCTGCCCCACTGGGAAGCCAGGCCACCAGCACCATGACCTGATATCCCACTCAGTCACATTATCCTGACACTGAGCCAACCAGTCATTGCCCTATCCTAATAATGCCGAGTGCCAGGCTAGGAAGCGACAAGTATCAATTTTTAAGTCATTGGTTTGACTCGACCAGGATTTGAACCCACAAACTCATGGGTTCGGATCTCCCGATCTCCCAAAACAGGAGACGGACGCTACACTCATTCGGCCACCCTGTCTGGTCTGTGGACAAGTGAAATTTGTTTGCTTATTTCTATGACTAATTACAATACCGTACTGCTTAATTAAATATCTGTCCAGTTTTAAATCTCTTCCAGGACATAGTGATTTTGTCAGTACAATAGGCAACAAAAACAAATACGCCCCACCATACGCCCCATCCCAGTCACCCTCATATTCAGGTCACCTCTCTTGGCAAATACTCTTCATTTAGACATTGTTACTATAAAGGTTGCATAATCTGTTTCTACAATATTTTATAGATAAACATATTTGTTTTGTGTTTTCTTTTGTAAATATTTATTTATTCATCTGAATGTTCTCTGTGGCGGAGTGGTTAGAGTGTCTGACTTTTTTCTAGGTCGGACTCCTAATCTGAAGGTAGGTGGTTCGATTCCCCGTGCCCCCATCTCTGCCAATTTGGATTTCCACCGCTGTGTATAACTTACAGCGACATCAAAGGCCAGTTGCTCTCATACCATGTCTATGTGGTGTGGGAGGTTAAAAATCCCTTGGGTCGGTAAAAGTGTAGGCTCGGGCTTTCTATCGACAAACTGTCTAATGGTGAAAACAAGCCTATTCAGGCTTATCCATGATAGGCAGTATAAATCTTCAACAACAACAACAAAAAATATATGTATTTTGTCAGCGCCGAAGCACTGGTCTTCCAGCCGTTGAAAAGATCACACTTGGGTTGTACATGGTGATGAGCGAGTGGACTGTGCAGCATTGTGTGCAGCACACTCCACTCTGATACAATAAAAGTGGGGAGCAGCCCATGCTGCATAGTGTACAGTAGGTTGCTATCGATTGATATTAGGGTTATCAGGGTGGAGAAGTGAGTATGCAGGTATTGCAGGTATAGCAATACCTCAGGGAGTTTGACGCCCCTGCCTTGCAGAGTTGTAAACCACTGCCATGTGGTACAGGTTCTTGACAGAACCGAAGGCTAAGGGAGCAAACCCTAAACAGAAAACCATGTCACTATGGCAGCATCAAGGGCGGTTGATGTATGGAATGCCGAACATCTCCTGACCAGCCACTGCAGGGACAAATAGTTTTGCGCCTGTCTTGACATGTTCTTGCCGGTGTGAAACCTCTATTTGCTCCCCGAGAGAGTGCCGCTGGTAATTTGCAAAAGCCAGCAGTAGTTCAACACTTTTGCAGGCAGCTTTCATGAAATGTAAAACCTGAAGCTGAGAGACATTAAGACCGACTCATGGACGCAACTCTCACAGCAGAGAGCTAAATGGAGAGCGGAGGTCAAGTAATGAAAGCAGTCTTTGTCGCATCGCGACCGACAGCATGATAATGATGAGGGTGGAGAAAATCCAAGTTGTTGGATTCACAGGTCAGTGTTTGGGTGTTCACTCATCACAGTGCCTAAGCCAGAGCTTGCCCAATCAGGTAGACTCTGAGTGAGGATTTGAACCCGAGGTAGCTGGGTGCTTTGCTAATTCCTAGTCACAGTGCTTACCCCATCTTGCTACTCGTGTAGAATTGAATCCTGAATAAAAAGAGTAAACACGACTGCAATCGAAACCCGGATAAACTGGGCTAACAAATGACATGCATTATAGTCGAGCTACTACCCCCCCCTCCGCCCCCCCCCAAAAAGAAATTAATTAGACTAAACTGACCTTATGACCTGAGGAGCGATGGAAGACAGGAGGTTTTTATCATATCCCTGTAATAAAATAAATACAGCAACAGTTGAAAACGTTTGCCTTATACTAAGGCAACATTAAAAAAAAAATTGTGATTGTCCCCGCACGTGCCTGAGAAATCAGCCGCCCTGATTTTTACAATATAAAAAAAAAAAAAAACTGTCAGGCTAGCAGCAATTCAACTTTCGTAAGCACACAATTTGTGCAACATAGTTACATATTACATCTACGTCATATGACCAGACGGGATGGCCGAATGAGTTAGAGCATCCGTCTCCCGTGTTGATAGATCGTGGGTTCAAACCTGGTCGAGTAAAACCAATGACGTAAGAATTTATACTTGTCAGTTCCTAGCCTCGCGCTCCGCATTATTAGGATAGGACACGGACTGGTTGGCTCAGTGTCAGAATAATGTGACTGAGCGGGATATCAGGTCATGGTGCTGGTGGCCGGGTCTTCCAGTGGGGCAGCACTATAAAGTTGCCATGAGTGCGCACTGTCACAAGTCGGTACCCGTCCTGATATGACCTTAGATGTTGCTAGGATGTAAACCAACAACAAACACATCATATGCCAGACATAATACGTAACTATGCATGGACAGTGCTAAACACCGCAACACCATGTGATGCACTGAAATTTATGTTTATGTCATTCCATTTGAAATCAAGTAAAAAATACTGAAAAAAAAACAACAAAAAACACACCTGCCTGACCCTGATTTGTGTGACGATCACCAACTTACAAAAAAAGAAATTTGGCCTAAGTTACAGAAAACAGTGCCGATTAGTGGGGAATTACTGCAGCTGCAATTGTTAGTCGATCCCGCACCAGCAGAAACATATTGACTAAATCATTATTTCATTTAGTAACACAGGAATTTCAGTCCTACCAGCAAAAAATGATCAACTGTACAGTAGTCAGTCAGCCTCACGAAAATGGGCCAATCGGTGGTCAATTGAAGATGTTGGCGTCGCAATTCTTAAAAGTGTAGTGCATTTCTTTGTTTCATATTAAATTATCCTAGAAACAAATACGGTTGTTGTATTTTCTCGACCTTTACATTCAGGATAAATTTAAGGACTTTCCAACACCTCTGTCAATGCTAAACTATAATTATACCGATCGACGCTGACATCCAATGATCGACGCCGACAACTTTAAGAGATGTCGGCGTCGCAATTCTTAAATTGTAGTGCATTTCTTTGTTTTATATTAAATTATCCTAGAAACAAATAAGGTTGTTGTATTTTCTCGACCTTTACATTCAGGATAAATTTAAGGACTTTCCAACACCTCTGTTAATGCTCAATTATAATTATACCGATCGATGCCGACATCCATGCTCGACGCCGACAACTTTCCCCAATTGGCCTCTTTTTGTGATCCTGACTCAAAGTTAATAATAGAATAAAATTGATAAATTGTACATTAGTCGAATACCATTACTATTAGAGAGAATCTAATTTTCATGACGTGACTATTTTCTCCCCCATAAACGATTTCCACCACCTCTGACGGTAACGGCATAACTAATGTTTTTGGTAGCGCACATGCTGTGTGTTTGTTTGTTGGAGTTTTACATCCTGGCAACATTTAAGGTCATATCAGGACGGGTACTGATTTGTGAGAGTTCACATCCATGGCAACTTTTATAGTGCTGCCCCAATGGGAGACCTGGCCACCAGCACCATTACCTGATATCCCACACAATCAAATTATCCTGATATTGTGCTAACCCGTCCTTGTTCTATCCTATTAATGGCGAGCGCCAGGCTAGGAAGCGAAAAGTATCAATTTGATAAGCCATTGGTTTGACTCAACTGGGAATCGAACCCAAATCTCCCACATGGGAAGTCTGCGCTCTACCGATTCGAGCACCGTGTCCAGTAGCACATATGAGACTGTCTCAAAAGGTGCTAAGTAATAGGGGACAAAACTTTGTCCATTGTAACGATCAACATACTATCTGCTTATGCATTTGCTCAGGATAAACTGATTTGTTTTTACATGGCATTTCATAATCCCAATAGAATACATATTGATTTGAAGCAAATGTCCTTGTGTTTTCAGTGTAACCGTTTCTGTGCTGTACGAAAATATTGTGTGAGTTAGTACATAAAAAAACACAGGGCTCACCTGCGCAAAAATGACAGGTAGGATGAAGGGTATCTGTGTGTCGTCGTGAAGGAGGTCCACCACCGGGAGGTTGAGATGCATGCTGGGAGACAGCTCAGTGAGCAGCAGACCAGCGGTTACCTTGGCAACCAGTCGGGACCGGTCGGGCACCAGGAGCACTTTAACTAGGGCCTCCAGTAACTGAGGCGACAACCTATAAGGAGATCTTGTCAATTCACTTTTTGTTTCTTTCTTGCCTTCTTTCTTTCTTTTTTTTAAAAACAATCCAAAAAAACATTTTTTTATTTAGCGAAATTGTCTTTTTTTTTAAACTGGTAATTTGTGTTGCTATTGACTTAATTTAACGAACATACTATTAACAAAAACAGGAATTCCTTCCAGACTGAAATTTCTAGATATTACATATGCCCATACTTTCTATTTGTTGATGAAAAAAAACCAACCTTGTGATTAATGATTGTAAATGCAAAAATAAAGTACTAATACCTGTGTTGTTTGCATGAAGAATGCATGACGATAAATAACTGTTTGAATGACGAATGGCAGTCAGCTAGTGGGGAACTGTTTATGGCCGTGATGAGGTCCTCACAGAATGTTGACAGGTCTTCCTCAGTTAGGTTACTATAATAATAAATACATTAAATATTTGAATCAAATTGGACTGGTGCTGGCTCAGTGGCGAAAATAAACACACTTACCGTATATGTGCCAATAGAAGCACTCTACCTTTATTTCAGAGGCACGACAAAAACAAATCAAAATGTATGATCATATTCAGACTGAATGCACATAAAATAAGACAATCCCACTTTATTTCAGAGGCACAACAAAAACAAATCTTTTAGGTAACAATAATAATACATTTTTAAGTCATTGATTTGAATCGGTCAGGATTCATAAACGGGGTCCGAATTCTATGACCTACCTCACAGGAAGTGGGCGCTCATTGGCTCAACTCAATTAGCCATTCCATCTAGTCTTGATCTTGATAGATAAAATATTCATTCCCAGTAGGGTGAACGACGACCATGCAAAAGCTGCTTTGGCAAGGGGTTATTGTAAACAAGCTGTGGAAATCTTGGTTCCCACAAGCAGTGTTTATCGATATTAGCATAGAATTGATGAACTGGAAGAGAATGCCATCATATCAAGATGGTGGCTACTGAATTCTATCCATTCAACGTTTAAATTATATTAATCTACATGGTTTAATCAATGCTACACTTCAAAAGTGGCGGGCTATGATAGAGAAGTATTTTAACAAGATATTTAGCATATTATATTAGGAATTAATGTGGTTATATCCAATACCTAGACACCCAACACTTTTTATGTCAGGTTGTTAAGCAGCCGCATACGAAACAGGCCTGCTGAAGTAACTAAGCTATGATCATTGGTTTATTTCATGTGTACTGAGTTATTTTATTTACTTGGATAAATAATAAAATATTCACCCCGACCTGGAGTAGGGGTTAATGTAGTTACTACTGCAGCCCTGATCCTGAGACAGGACTGCTAAACAACCCATTAGAAAAGTGTCGGGAGGCTGGGTAAAGGAAATGACCAAATAAATTCTTAATTTAAGAAGCAAAATATATTCCCCACATAGGCCTACCACTTTTTATTTACCCGTTATTTATTAATTGCAAAATAGATTAAATCATGCAGATTAATCCACCTTAAAGTCGAATTGAGAGCTTTCTGTAGTTGTCTTCTCTTTTTGCATTCTCTTCCATTTCATTAAGCAAAAGTGAAATAAGTTATACCAAAAAAATACTATTAAAAGATTAAAATGAGCAATTGATATGCGTAATATGAATGATATGGGTGGCTAATTAAAACTTTTCAAACTCATTCTCTGGATTTGCGGCCATTTTGGATTTGCCAGTGGGCATTTAGGGGGAAAAGCTGCGTCATTGCAGAGGTCAACACAACCCTATCAAGTAACAGAGATTATTATCAAATTAAAGGTAATCATCTTAGGAATCTAAATAAAGGCATTAGCTGAATATTAGATCACCAAGGACTAAGTGAGTGACAAAAGTAGACAATGGCATGTGGTGGTCTTCATAATCATCCTGTGATTCCTTGTCCAACCAATAGGCAAGATGCACTGAATGAGTTTGTTTGTTTGTTGTTGTTGTTTTGCGTCCTAGCAACATCTAAGGTCATATCAGGATGGGTACCGACTTGTGACAGTGCATACTCATGGCAACTTTATAGTGCTGCCCCACTGGGAGACCAGACTGCCAGCACCATGACCTGATATCCCACTCAGTCACATTATCCTGACACTGACTAGGAAGCGACATGTATCAATGTTAAAGTCATTGGCTTGACTCGACCAGGATTTGAACCCACGACCCCATGGTATACCAACACGGGAGACAGACGCTCTAACTCATTCGGCCGTCCTGTCTGGTTGCACTGGATGAACACCGTTTTTACTTGCCCACACACAAATAACTCGACCATGGTACAAGACATTCCATGCATCCTCCTGTGAAAACCATAAATATTCAACCGTCCTATCAACCAGCATCTTTGGGTCAGTTAGAATATCCTGGGTTATTGTCTTTTGCTCTTTTGTCAACTGCAGTTCATTGGACAGTTCAGCATCTAATCTGCGAGATTCTACCATTGACTTCACCTTCTTCTCAATAGCATTTCGATATGTGCACTTTCTTTTGCTTTTTTATTTCCTGCCTCCGTAGGTACTCCTTCTCCATGAGCTGTTCTGTTCTCTCTCCTTTCTAATTTTGTGTACTTCCCTTCCTCTCTTGATGGCAAAAAAAATCAAACGTTCTCGTTCTTGAATATCCTTCTTGTTGAGGCACTCAAGTGTTCTATTTTGACTGGCCTTTACTTTGGCATCATTGTACCCCATGATAGCATTGGGGGCACTATGAGACTAGTGATCGACCTGACCCAGAATTTGCTCACTGTAAATGTTATGAGTTGGTGCTGATTCCGTTTGCTTCAAGATTTCGGCTGATGGCTCGGAGAGATTACCAGACAGGTAGGGCTGTAACTGACGCATAAGTACTTTGATTGCTGACTTCAGCAACACTGAGATCACTTCCTCAAGTCCTTCATCAACAACTAAATCATGTAGACTTCTCACTACAGGGTCCTCCTCCTTGAGAGGTTGGTCGAACACATCAGTCCGTGTAGTCAGTGCACTGAGAGGCTGACGCTCCAAATCACTGAGGTTCTCTAAAACCAACTTTAGCTCAGGAACCACTTTAAGGTTTGTTTTGGCCCGCGGATTTTCCATAAATAACAGTCATCCAGGGACCACTGACAAGATTCCCAATCAAACCCAGAGCCCGCAGATGTGTCAGGATTGATGGATTGGAATAGTCCTTGACGAGGGCAGTTGCTGTTGTTGTTGAAGATTTATACTGCCTATCATGGATAAGCCTGAATAGGCTTGTTTTCACCATTAGACAGTTTGTCGATAGAAAGCCCGAGCCTACACTTTTACCGACCCAAGGGATTTTTAACCTCCCACACCACATAGACATGGTATGAGAGCAACTGGCCTTTGATGTCGCTGTAAGTTATACACAGCGGTGGAAATCCAAATTGGCAGAGATGGGGGCACGGGGAATCGAACCACCGACCTTCAGATTAGGAGTCCGACCTAGAAAAAAGTCAGACACTCTAACCACTCCGCCACAGAGAACAGTATGCAAGCCTGAATTGTTGTTGCAATCGTTCTGTAAGTACATAAGGTTGGATTGAAAAAAATATAATACCCCAGCCAAATGAAAAGGTATGTGCATCCTATTCCCAAACATGACTTATGGGGCTGTCACATTACGACGCTTCTCGCCGGCGCACCACCAACGCGCAAAATCACTTTTAATCGTCGAGACACGTCAAACTTTTCGGCGTGAGCACAACGTATTGGTAGCGTGCGGCCGACGTTGTGAGAAAAAAAACAAAAAAAGTTTGGCGCGCCGTTCTGATATGACCTTATATGTTGGTAGGACGTAAAACAACAACAATCAAACAAAGCGACAGTTTGGTGCAACGTGTGGGAACGACCCTCACATGCATGCGGCGTGTGCATAACCTTCGCATAACGTTATTCCAGTACGTTTAACCTATCCCGACGCGCCCCCAATGTCACCATAATGTTAGCACCCGCGCATTGTTGCACGTCGAAAGTTTTGTGCAAGCACAAAACTTCGCCGATTCCCTGACGCGCGCTGCCGACCGTCATCATCCATCAACGAATACCAATGCGCGCCTAACGCTTACTGACGTATCCCGACGTTCCGCCAAAAAAATCACATACGTTGACGCGCATTGGCGAGAAGCGTCGTAATGTGACAGGGGTATTACTATGAGGTTTGGTTTAATCCCTTCCTTTTTAGAACGGCTTGGAAGCCCTTTGGATCTCGCTTTTCCTTGTTTGTATCTCATCTTTAGAGACAATTTATACATTAGATTGTCTGCACTACATCCACACCCAAATAGCAACCCCTTGGTCTTCTTCTCCTTTTCAAGTTCCTTCAGTGCAGACTGTGCCTGACTAGCAATGCCGTCGAGTTGATGAATATTGCAATTCAAATATAGCAATTCTATATTTAGGCCCTCCTCAACGTGATTTCGCACACACTTGTTTACTGCTACTCGATCTGAAATAGTATTTTTTAGTTTTAAAATAACTGTATTTCGCAACTTGATATTGCCTACATCATGACATCTAGCATATCTGTCACTGACATCATGTAACGCTTCTGTGATGTGATTGACATAGCCTTGAGTAGTTACACCTACAAGCGTGTTTATTTGCAGTTCAAGTTCCCAAGGGGCGTTTCCAGGAAACATAAGATGAATTTCATTTACATGTTCTGCCGATAATGACGTTGCATCACAAGGGTGAGGTTGTCCTCCCTCAAGATGGCTTCACATACCTGCACATCGTTGAGAACTCCAAACTCATAAGCAAACTGGGCAACTGTTGTAGCATCGGCTGTCACATCTACTCTTAAGCCAGTGATGTTTTGAACTACTTCCGCAATAACGGTACTAGTAGCATTATGATAATGCTAAGATATTGTATCGTTACATTTTTTTTTTTAAATGTCTACAGAACAGGTTACATATATTTATACCATATATTATTTTGAGACTGGTGATTCTGTAACGAAACAACCAAATCCGTATTTCTGTATTCAGTGTTTGATTCCGTAACAAATACGGAGGGTGCACAGGTCTGCTACCCAGTGCCAATGAGATAGTGCTGGGGGACAGATGTCTGATATAGCCCCAGTCACACATACCTGGACGAGCAATGGACTTTTAGCCGAACCACCCCCGGATAAAATCGCTATTTTTGGTCATTTTTGCCTCGCTCACACACCTACCTGGATGAGCCACGGTCCACAGCCACGGATTAGCCCTGGATCGGCCCCGGACGACACCCGGACTACTCCCAGAGAATAAAATGACCCGGACTGCCCCGGACGACCCCCGGAGGAGTCACCGATTACACACGGATGATGCTGGTTAACCCCAGATTGCAATATTTCCCGGATCGACCCGGATGTTTTAAACATTTTAAAACATCCGGGGCTGACCCCGGATGAGGCCGGACAAGCAACAGATCACCAAGGACCAGCCACGGATGAGCCATGGATCATGCCGGATCGCCACGGACCATGCCGGATCACGGTCCGGCTCCTGATCCTGGTAGGGTAGGCAGACCAGACGGGATGGCCGAATGAGTTAGAGCGCCCGTCTTCCGTGCTGGTATATAGTGGGGTCGTGGGTTCGAACCCTGGTTGAGTAAAACCAATGACTTAAAAATTGATACTTGTCGCTTCCTAGCCAGGCACTCGGCATTAATAGGATAGGGCAGGGACTGGTTGGCTCAGTGTCAGGATAATGTGACTGAGTGGGATATCAGGTCATGGTGCTGGCCGCCTGGTTTCCCAGTGGGGCAGTACTATAAAGTCACCATGAGTGCGCACTGCCACAAGTCAGTACCCGTCCTGATATGACCTTAGATGTTGCTAGGACGTAAAACAACAAACAAACTGATCCGGTGTTGCAGTTTCCGTGGCACACCAGTTTGCGAGGGACACATCCATTCAAATGCATTGACAATGGCCGTGAGTGATCTTCATACAGAAAAAGTCAAATATCTCTCAAATTACACCACCTAGAAACAAACCGTTTGGCACACATACAGAAAGCATATTCAACAAACAGATTATATTAAATTTATAAGGTTAGGGTTCTTGATTTCTATTAATTTTGAATAAAACTAATGTTTTGCACTGCGCATACCGTCAAACTCAAGGCATTGTCAATGGTCGTGAGCAATCTGCATACAGAAAATACAGCAAAAGAGAAATATCTCTAAAACCACACAACCTAGAAACAAATCGCTTGGTACACATATATATAAAACATCTTTATCAAAAACATGATATTACCGACCCACCCTCTGGGGAGGCTTAGGACTAACGCATGTAGATATATACACATAAACAATACTCGTACTGAACATGACTTCGCCAAAATCCAGCAAACGGAAACGGAAATAGCACTGTATGGGCGCCGCCATTTGTAAACTCGTGTCGAATAACCGAGAAACCATCCAAATCCAGCAAACGGAAACGGAAATCGCTCGTCGAACTTCGGTCCGCAGCAATCAGGGTGGACGACAGCTATTGGTTAATAATATATGAAAACAAATGCCTACTGCCATAGACTTTGCCGATACATGCAGTTCAAAACTTGGATCTTATTCAAAATTAAAAGAAATAAATAACAATTTGGCAT
Organism: Branchipolynoe longqiensis; assembly: GCA_030323885.1. Taxonomy (NCBI): domain Eukaryota; kingdom Metazoa; phylum Annelida; class Polychaeta; order Phyllodocida; family Polynoidae; genus Branchipolynoe; species Branchipolynoe longqiensis. The sequence goes on from CM059192.1 coordinate 51,514,009, forward strand.
AAACATGGGTGGACAAATGAAATATTAATAGTTTACTCCGCGGAAACGACGGCCGTATTCGGGTCACCCGAGTTGATAGATTTTCAAATCGAACACCGCGAGTGGAGTTTAAAAAAATCATAAAATACTTTGCTGTAGTTATATCGGTGGGTGGGTCCTAAGCATTGCTTATTCATATTAAATTTATAAGGTTAGTGACGATGCTGTTCGATTTTGACACATGCGCAGAAGCAATGTGTCCCTCGCAAACTGGTGTGCCGCGGAAACTGCAACACCGGGTAGGTGTGACTGGGGCTCTTTTTGATCTGTCATCATGAATGATGCACACATCATGAATGATGCACACAGCATCATCATGATGTAACATGTTATTATCGCTCAAATGACGAGTCGTTAGGTTTCAGTAGGTGCTTGCGAATGTTTACTTTGAAATAACAAAATTCACATTAATTCAAATAAATGTATATATATTCTCACCGTGCGTGTTGCAAAATATCAACTCCTAGTGAGTCAGACATGGCTTAACTATTTAATTCGGGCTAAACTAAAGTAATAGTAAGCAGCCCTCCCGCCTTGTTGTTTTGATTTTCACACAGGGCACATGATCAACACACGTCGCCGCCTGGTGGTTCAGACGCGAACCTTCCCCGGAAGTGAGTTATGCTCATGCGCTGTTCCTTAGCAACAGACGCCATCGCTGACCGTCGTTTAGTGTGAGTGAAAACAACGTAGAATATACACTTTTCGGCAGGGGACCAACAGGTTAACCCCTAACAGCGCAGGGACACCGTGATAACGGGCGAGCAAGGTAAGTTGGATACTGGATAGCTTGGCAGAAATACTGCAAGCACAAATGATTTTTATATATTGTTTGAAATGCAAGTCGTCAAGCACCCGTCGGAATCAAGCAGTCAGACGTTCAGACTTCAGTGATGTCAATGCCACAATGGCAATACAATGACAATGTACTGGAAGTTGGTACCTGAAGTGAGAGCCTCCCTAATGTTTGTGAAACTAAGCAAGTTACCACATATGCATGGTTCTAAAAAAACACGTAGGTATCCGCGCTAATATATCAGGATTGACATTTTATAAATGAAGTAAATTACCTATATTCCAATAACTTAGTTATTCAGCTATTGAATAAGCCGAGTTGTCGCACTGTGACTGTGATAACTTGGCGAATAAGTCAATAAACTTATTCTTAATGTAATATAAATGATCATGTTTTGGTTGTCAACATTGCTTTTGGCTTGGTTTGGTCCCTCCCTCGTACTGTATATGCGACAATAAGTAATGTATTAGAGTATAATGTTTACCCGGGTTAATTAACGGCTATTTTACTTTAGTTTAGAACGGCAACATGGAGATAGTGTATGTTTATACGAAGAAGCGGGCGGAGTTCGGCCGTCAGTGCAACTTCGCAGACCGCCCAGCTGAGCTCCATGTCGACATTGTGCCAGACAGAACACTCACAGACAGCTTCATCGAAAGGAACCCTGTAGACACAGCAACCCAAAATGTGCAGGAAATGTCAGAACATGAGGTAAGTCTCTACGTCTACGATTATAACAAGAACACTGGCTTCCAGTACGGAAGGTCATTGGTTATAACATCGGCCGAGTCAAACAAATGACTTAGAAAGTTGATATTCATCACCTGTCCGTAAGTAGGCTGGCATTCAGTATTACTAAGTCTAAGATAGAGGATGGACTGCTTTGCTCAGTTTCAGAATAATATGATTCAGTGGGATCATCATCATCATCATCATCATCATCATGCTGTCGGTCGCAATGCGACAAAGACTGCTTTCATTTCTTAACCGCCCCTCTCCATTTATCTCACTGTGGGATACTGATATGTTAATTGTTATCTTTTTTGTAATACTAATATAGGCCTATTTAACTATGAATCATTGTACCATCTACAATGACTGTAATCCTAACACTAAAAGGTTAGTTAAATAGATAGGTCAGGTCAGGTAATCTATGATCCATTTGGGGTATGAGTAATAGGGTCAGATGGATCTTGTTATACCCCAGTCACATGAGGCCTGCGTTCGCTTATGATCAATTCATGATGTTCATATGTCCTCCTTTCGACTACCTTACACATTGGCGCCGTGAGGTCACTGACCTCCCGGCGACCATTTCGGAAATTTTGGACGCAACGAGGTTGTAGCTGCTGCACTTGCAACCTCCTTGCGACCAGTTCGGTCGGCGCCATTAAACGGTGGTTGGTGACCTGGTGCTGCCAGGTCACCAACCCCTTGGCTGGCTAGTTGACATATGCAATGCCGTGCTCACCGTGTGGTCGGTACCGCCCACGTTTTTGAATCAATGGGGACGTTGGGTGGTTGGCGACCTTTTGGACGTAAGGAGGTTGGTGGCGAATGCAGGCTCTCTTGTGACTTGGGTATTAGATTCATTTCATTACTTTATTTCAGACTCAGCATTATGGTAGTTACATAAATTGGTCCCTAGTAGGTACATATAAAAATTAATGTAGATAACATACAAGTCATAGTATACTTTCTCCTATTTTCTATTTTCACCAGTTTATGGTTACTGCAATAGACTACGCGCTATAGAAGTACATATACTATATCTATAGGGCTATTAACCCCGACCATCCATCAAACACATGCATGCAGCTATGTTAATCCCTTCGTTTCTGCCATAAGTTTTAGATTAATATATTAAGTTTAAGATTATTATCTGGTTTCTTTAGTTTAATATAACTTGAATTTTAAAGGCTTAATTGTGGAAATATCTTAAGTGAAAGCATTAATTTAGATGCACACGCCGAAATGCTGGATACCATAGGTTTTGGCAGTGATAGGATTCTATGGGGACGAAATATCTCCACAATTTTGCGAATTTCCGTAATTTTCTTTTTAATCACCGATTAATAACGTTCACAAAATGACCTGAATATATATGACAGCATTAACAAGTCCGATTCCCGTTCTTATATGACCTTAGATATTGCTATAACATAAAATCCAATCAAACAGTCTATGGGAGAAGGTCCGCGTTTTCACAGAAATTCGCTCAGTTTCCTGATTGATTAATTGATTGCTGGTTTAATATAATAATTAGGATAACGTACTATTATTGGAGTAACATTATTTACAGATAATCTCACAATAGATGTCCGCTTGTTTTTTGCTTGGAACCATTTTCATCCCTGATTCTAGTAAATTGACTTAATATTCCTTCTATGCAACACAACTTGTTCCATGAGTGGACCAGTACCTAAGTTGCTTATATAGAAATTAGAATCAGATTTGGGTGAATGCCTTGATTTCGAAAAGTCGATGACTTCATTGGACTGTAACATTTAAGCTGTAACATCATTTAAGCCCCTCCACACATTCAAGTCTCAAAATTATTTTCTTGGGAAATGTTCTACTTCAACAATCTGCTTTGAAGGGCAATAAGAATCAAACAATAAAAGTATGCGACATTTGGTTGTAATTCCAAACTACTTGAGCGATGTGTGGAACGATACTTCACTTGTTTCTTGAGGTGGATCGGGGTGTAGTAGCTCAGGCGGTAGAGTGTCCAGCTGTGAAGGCTTCGGTCATCCCATTGATCCTGCTCAGTGGACCCATTTGCAGTTTGGGCTATTTTCCATTCAACCAGTGGTCCACAACTGGTTTATCAAACTTCAAAGGCTGTGGTATGTGCTGTCCTGTCTGCGGGAAAGTGAATATAAAAGACCCATTGCTGCTTATCAGAAAGAGTAGCCTATGTGGCGGCAGCGGGTTTCCTCCAAAGAAATATGTCAGAATGACTATATGTTTGATGTCCAATAGCCGATGAAAAAATCAATGCGCTCTACAGGTGTCGTTAAATAAAACAAGCTTTACTGTGTTTTTTTTCTTGAGGTGAACACAGTGAGATACGAAACAGACACACGCGGCATTAACCACACAGAGGGAGGCTGGCCCAAAGATGTCAACATACAAGAAATCGAGCAGGTTATGCGTTTCCGTAAGAAGGTGGAGAAGGATGAGAGCTACATGTACACGATCCAGCAATTGTCGGGTGTCATGGAACACTACATCCGTCAAAACAATGCCATTGACATTTACGAGGAGTATTTCGATGAAATAGAAATTGATGTCGACGAAGAAATCCCATCAGCAAAGACAATTAACGTTTTTAGGTATGTCTTTATTTAATTCGCTACCGCTCATTAGATATATATATATATAAGATAACGGAATCATATTGGATTACTAGAATACGTCGGGGACCTATTAAAATAGTTTTTATCACCTTATTCAAAATTAGAAATGAAAAAATCCCCAGAATCTCAGTAGGTTTAAGCGTTTACAAACTGCTCCATATATTTCATGGGGAAGTAGATATTTATCATGTTGCTGCTTTGCCGAAAATAAATGTATTCAATAGCCAGAAAGTATATATATGAGAACATTGGGATCTCTGCAACATGTTTGCATTTCTATTAATGTGTCCCGAATAAATAGAAATAAATATATAATGGCCTAATTGGACGTCCATTTAGAAATACAGTATGTTTCTACTTACTCACATTGGGCCCCCCCCCCACCGCCCCTCCCCAATACATGTTTAGTCACTGCTTAATAATAGTATACGTCATGATTTACCTATTGTGATACTATAAACATTTAAAATAAAAAATAATTACATAACGTTTCCTTGTAGGGATCCCAACGAAAAAAAACGCACAAGTACACACATTTCTTGGTTCCCTGACGGGCCAAGGAAACTCGCCATTGCCTACTGCAACTTAGAATTCCAAGGAAACCCCCCAGACATATCAATGGACTCCTACATCTGGAATGTAGGTCAGTGTAATTCATTTTTATGCCGTTAGAAAAGGTATAGTGGCGTGGAAGTAGCCGCTGCGAAGCTTCACCGAGTTTTTGCGCCTTGATACGGCGAAACACAGACGACTGGTGCAAAGCCGCGTTCATGGTGTGCGCCTCGGAGAAATTCCGGATGTCATGCTAGTCTGAACGATTTTAGCTATGGGGTGTCTCGAAAATGGCAGCCTCCATAGCTTGCAGCCATTTGCAATTGAAAACAGCTCTGATTGGCTGAGACCCACGGCCATTTTGGAGGCATTTTTGCCTCCTACCTGAAAAGTAAGACGTCTTGGAATCGACTCCAAGGCGCCCCGTGAACACAATTTGGCCAACAAGATGTTGCGGAGCCGTCTCAGAGTCGACTCTGAGGCGTATCCTGAACACAGCCCAGGTTGAGCACCATGCTTGGTTTTCCCGACCTTCACCTCACTCAGTGGCCCATACCTGAGGCACTGTATTGCTAACATCCTTTTTTATTTTAATAGACAGGTGCTTTTTTTGCTGGACAAAATTACATAAGTATCATATGAAAACTCAGGGTGAATAGCAAAATAGTTTTGAACCTATCCAATACAAAAAGCAAAACACGTGGTTGTACATGGTATTTGGGGGTATCTTGATACTCGTTGCCCATGGGCGGGATCAGTGCTTTCGCTGGGAGAAAATGCCACCATACCAAGGTGGCGGTTAGTTCAACTTTTAAAGTCTATTAATTTACATAATTTCATTAATTCTGTGCTTCAGAAATAGTGGGCTATGATAGATAAGCACTTGAATAATACGTTTCCTATAAGGTTGTTTTGTAGCCCTGTCCATGAAATAGGGCTGCAGGAGTAATAGGGCTGCAGGAGTAACTACACCTCCCTCACCTTCTACAATATACCAGACGGGATGGCCGAATGAGTTGGAGCGTCCGTCTCCCGTGCTGGTAAATCGTGGGGTCGTGGGTTCGAACCTTGGTCAAGTCAAACCAATGACTTGAAAATTGGTGCTTGTCACTTCCTAGCCAGGCGCTCGGCATTATTAGGACAGGGCAAGGGCTGGTGTGCTCAGTGTCAGGATAATGTGACTGAGTGGGATCCCAGGTCATGGTGCCGGCGGCCTGGTTTCCCAGTGGGACAGCACTATAAAGTCGCCATGAGTGCAGACTGTCGCAAGTCGGTACCCGTCCTGATATGACCTTAGATGTTGCTAGGACGTAAAACAACAAACAAACAAACAATCTACCATATAAGCTGAAGTTGCGACTGAAGAGTTCTAGGTCGCAACTTCAATCCCTCTGAGGGACGAGCGGCACTAGGAATACCCGTGTTGTGGATCGTAGGTGGAAGGGATGGGGGTTGTTTGTTGTTTTGCATCCTATCAACATGTAAGGGTCATATCAGGATTGGTACCGACTTGTGACAGTGCGCACTCATATCGACTATATAGTGCTTCCCCACTGTCTGACCAGGCCACTGGCACTATGAATCAATATCCCACAGGCTTCGGTTAATAGGATAGGGGAAGGACTCGTTAGCTCAGTGTCAGGATAATGTGACTCGTGGGATATCAGGTCATGGTGCTGGCGGCCTGGTATTCCAATGGGGAAGCACTATAAAGTCACCACGAGTGCGCACTGTCACAAGTCGGTACCCGTCCAGATATGACCTTAGATGTTGCTAGGACGTAAAACAACAACAAACAAACAGTGTCAGGATAATGTGCCTGAGTGGCATATCGGGTCATGGCACCAGCAGCCTGATTTCCCAGTGGGAAGTCGCCATGAGTACACACTGTCACAAGTCGGTACCCACCCGTCCTGATATGACCTTAGATGTTGCCAGGATGTAAAACTCCAACAACCAACCATCTAAGGTCATATCACGATGGGTACCATCTCCGTTGCAAAACTTTCAGAGAACCCGAACAAGCCGGAGCTGGTGCTGAAGCCGGTGTCTCCGCTGGTCTGCCTCGAGTACAACCCGAAGGACTCCCACATCCTCGTAGGCGGCCAGTACAACGGCCAGGTGGCCTACTGGGACACGCGGAAGGGCTCGCAGCCCGTCGAGATGTCGCCCATCGAGCACAGTCACCGCGACCCGGCCTACAAGACCATCTGGCTGCAGTCGAAGACGGGCACCGAGTGCTTCTCGACGTCCACCGACGGCCAGGTCCTGTGGTGGGATATCCGCAAACTAGGAGAGCCGACCGAGAAGCTGTACCTCGACCCGACCAAGAAGCAGGACTTCACTAAGGCGCAGGGAGCCATGTCCCTGGAGTACGAGCCTACAATCGTATGTGGCTCACTGATTTGGGGCATGTCATTTTAAAAGTGTTTTTTGTTGTTGTTTTTTTTAATTTAAGGAGTCGTCCAAAGTTTTCAACATTTTTACCGTACTACAAAGAATATTAGTTTTCTGGATTGACCCTTCCCTCCCTCCCTCCCATGCCCTCCTGTCCCCTTCTCCCCTCAGCTCTCTAAAGCTGGTTACAGCATTTTGGGTGTCCATTTTACGATGGCCTTAATTAATTCTTAAGGGTGTGTTAAGTAAGTTAGCAGAATACTACATGTATTTAATCTATCCCACAATATGTATCAAAAGTATGCTTGTATGATTTTATGCTAAAGTGAAAATACGAAAAACTCACCCTTAAACTCACCCTCTCGCCTTGTATGCCTATGTGTTTACATGTGAAACACGAGCCAGCAGCCGGGCTGATCAATCCCACCACAAGATGGCACTGCAAAATTTACATTACCATGGGAGAGATAGGGAGCGAGCCGTCTTAGTGTTTTATGGTCTTTGATGTGTGTTTGATTTTTATGTTGCGTGTGACATTTTTAGCATATTGCTTAACCGGGTGCAGTGACCGAATCGGTAGAGCGCGGGCCACGCGTGTGTAAGGTCGGGAGTTCAGTTCCCGGTCGAGTCAAACCAATGGCTTATGAAATTAATACTTGTCTGTCCCTAGCCTGGCACTCGGCATTAATAGGTTATGGCAAGCACTATTTAACACAGTGTCAGAATAATATGACCGAGTGGGATATTGGGTCGTGATGCTGGTGGCCTGATTTCCCAGTGGGGCAACACTATAAAGTCGCCATGAGCGTGCACTGTTACAAGTCGGTACCCATCCTGATATGACCTTAGATGTTGTCAGAACGTAAAACCCCAACAACCAACCAACCAAACAATCTTTACGAGATTTAATCTTTAGAATATAATTTTCCTGTTGCCCTGTCGTCACCCTACCCGCCTTCGCTTGCAGCCTACGAAGTTCATGGTCGGTACAGAGAATGGAACAGTAATGTCGTGTAACAGGAAAGCTAAGACGCCCGGAGAGAAAATCGTGGCCATCTATCCCGGACACCACGGCCCGGTCTATGCACTGCAGAGGAACCCCTTCTTCCCAAAGAACTTCCTCACAGTGGGAGATTGGACCGCCAGGGTAGGACCATAGATGTTCAATGATTCAGTAATCAATTCTGGGTGGGGTTTTGTGTGTATGTTTGTTTTAAAATTGTGTCCAGTATTCAAATTTGGGTGTCTTAAACTTTAAAGTTGGATAGTTCGATGGTTCTGATTATTAGTCATTTTCTGAGATAAATATATTTAAATGATAGGAGAGAGCGTGTATATAGATGAAAGGGACAACTCTCATACTAGATCGTGTAAAAGGTGCCGACTGTGGCGCTCCAAGTGGTGGTTGTTGAACAGTTTATGACACAGCTGTACGCGTACCGGCAAAACTTCAGTTTTATTCAAAATTAATAGAAATCCAGAACCCTAACCGCATAAATTTAATTTAATCTTTTTGGTAAACGTGTTTTCTATATGTGTACCAAGTGATTTGTTTCTCGGTGGTGTGGTTTTAGAGATATGCCACTTTTTCTGTATGAAGATTGTTCGCTGCCATTGACAATGCATTGAGTTTGCCCCAATGCATTGTCAATGGTCGTGTGCAATCTTCATACAGAAAAAGTGACATATCTCTAAAACCACACCACCTAGAAACAGATCGGTTGGTACAAATATAAAAAACATTATATTGAATTTATAAGGTTAGGGTTCTGGATTTCTATTAATTTTGAATAAAATAAACGTTTTGCGCTGCATGTACGGCAAACTCAATGCATTGTCAATGGCGGTGAACAATCTTCATACAGAAAAAGCTAAATATCTCTAAAACTACATGACCTAGACACAAGCCGCTTGGAACACATATAGAAAACATGCTTACCAAAAAGATTATATTGAACTTATAAGGTTAGGGTTCTGGATTTCTATTAATTTGTTAAGAAAACTAATGTTTTGCACTGCGCGTACCGGAAAACTCAAGGCTTGTTCAACAATAACCGCCAGGAGTGCCACTGTAGCGTGTGTTACCTATTTTCGCGGGAGTAGTCCCTCTCATCTATATACACGCTCTCTGATGATAGTTATAAATTACCTTAGTTAAAGTTGCATGGTCCGATGAAATATAATTTTGTCAAAATTAAAACAACTACTTACATTTGATCCTATATATCCAACTTAGATATTGGTGTATTTGCTAATGATTTGGGACAGCATATACAGAATAACCAGTGAATTTATAAGCTCACCCCTTTAGACACTCACTTTGAAACACCCATTATGCAGGGAGGCCATGAACCAACTAGGCCAATCCCGTGACCTCATTAGCCCCCCCCCCCAACCAAGTAGGCCTACTGTGCAGGGCCAGAGAGGGGAAGGGGAAATGAGGTGGATGTGTGTATGTGTCTGTGTGTTTCCTGACCTGACTTTACAGAGACACAGATACAGACATACACACAGACATACACACACAGACATACACACAGACATACACACAGATATACACACACAGACAGACACCCATCGATAGGCACACACATACAGACATCACACATACACAGAAACACACAGACATGCACACACCCGACATACACATACACACATACACCCAACCTGACTTTGCAGAGAGAGCCACACAGACACACACAGGCAGACACACAGACAGACACACAAACATACACACAGACAGACACACACAGACATACACACATACATATAAACAGACCCACACAGACACACACATACAGACACACACAGACATACACACATACACACAAACACACAGACATGCACACACCCGACATACACAGACACACATACACCCGACCTGACTTTGCAGAGAGAGACACACACACAGACAGAGACACATAGACAGCCACACACAGACATATACATACAGACACACCCATACACACACAGACATACACATATATATACACACACACAGACAGACACACATAAATAGACACACACAGACAGACATGCATAGACAGCACACACAGACACACAAACACACAGACATGCACACACCCGACATACACAGACACACATACACCCAACCTGACTTTGCAGAGACACATAGACAGACGCACACATATAGAGGCAGACACACACATACATACACACACATACATACACACATACATACACATACACAGACACACATACATACACACATACACACACATACAGAAACACACATACACAGATACACACAGACAGACACACACAGACAGACACACAGACAGACACACATAGATACATACAGACATACATAGACAGACCCAAGCAGACAACAGACACACATTATATTTTGTTAAAAACCCTAGTGCCATGGGCCTATGGCACTAATCCATTCCCAGAATGTTCCCTTCCAAACAGGAATACCTACCTACAGTCCTGTAAGGTTCCAGGTCATCTCACATCACGTGGTCACCGTGAGATGACCATCTGGGTCATAGCCACAGGACTTTTGGCAAGCTTGTTGAAATTATTTTTGGTTCTTTCAGCTCATATTACTTCAAAAGTAATCATCTTTAATCAAAATCACTCTGGACTAATGATTAGTAGCTTGTAACGATCAATTTGATATATTTATCTAAAAAATAAGACAAAAATTCAAATGCCATCGGACCATGCAACTTTAATAATTGCATCAAGGCCAGGTCACATACAAGTTAGTAGACGTAGTTGAACGTAGTGGAGGCTAACGTAGTTGAACGTACCGGAGAAGTACGATGCCCGTATGTTCAACTAGGTTAGCCTCCACTACGTTCAACTACGTCCACTAACGTGTATGTGACTGGGCCTTCAGTATCTAAGTTAAATATGTAGAATCAATTCTAGATAATTGCTTTAGTTTTGAAAACCTGATGCTTCATCGGACTACTTCAGTGCGACTAGACTGGATGACCGCATGAGTTGAGCGTCCGTCTCTCGTTTTGGTAGATCTTGGGATTCGAACCCATGTGCCCGAACCCTGGTCGTGTCAAAACTTTAAAATTGATACTTTTCGTTTCCTAGCCTGGCGCTCACCATTATTAGGATAGGGCAATGACTGGTTCGCTCAGTGTCAGGATAATGTGACTGAGTGGGATATCAGGTCATGGTGCTGGTGGCCTGATCTAGCAGTGGGGCAGCACTATAGTTTAAAATGTTGCCATGAGTGCGCACTGTGACAAGTCGGTACCTGTCCTGATATGACCTTAGATGTTGCCATTCTTGTAGGTGCTAAATATGGTCAGAGGAGCAGGACGTAGCTCAGGCGGTAGAGTGTCCACCTGTGAAGATGTGGGTTATCTGATCGATCCTGCTTAGTGGACCCATTTGCTGTTTGGGTTATTTTCCATTCCAACCTGTGGTCCACAACCGGTTCATCAAAGGCTGTGGTATGTGCTGTTCTGTCTGTGGAAAGGTGCATATAAATGACCCTTTGCTGCTTATCGGAAAGAGTCGCCTATGTGGCGGCAGCGGGTTTCCTCAAAAGAAATATGTCAGAATAAATGTTTGACGTCCAACAGCCGATGATAAATATCAATGTGCTCTAGAGGCATAGTTAAATAAAACAAGTTTTCCTCTTCTTTTTTTTTAGATATGGTCAGAAGACATCCGCGAATCCTCCATCATGTGGACAAAGTACCACATGGCGTACCTAACGGACGGCTGCTGGAGCCCTGTCCGACCTGCCGTCTTCTACACAACAAAGATGGACGGCACGCTGGACATCTGGGACTTTAACTTCAAGCAGAACGACCCAACGCTTAGCTTACAGGTACCGTAAAAACTCATGTGTTAACTTAATTATGCGAGCCGGCCAATAGATTGAGGTCAATATTTTACCCTGGAATTCTCTCCTCAGGCATATATATGCTCAGTCGAGGTTGACTTCTGAAGTATTGGCTTGCCAAAACATACGAGCGGTAATGAAGGTTTATACGGAAAGAAATACTTTCATGAGGACAAAAAGCGAGGTGTAGTTAATATTTTACTATTGTAGTAGTTTGGTATTAGGCGAGCTGGCCGATAAGTCGAGGTCAATTTTTGACATTCAAATTCTTTCCTCAGACATATATATTCCCACAGTTGAGGTTGAATTCTGAAGTATTGGCTTGCTACAAAAATATGAACGGTAATGAGGGTTTATTCCGAAAGAATTACTTTCGCGAGGACAAAAATTGAGGTGAAATTAAAAGATATTAGTTAATATTGATTGTAATAGTTTGGTGAAAAGTGATCGTTATTTAGGATTCAACTCTGACATACACAATATGTAAACCTTCATATGAACATGGCTTCTGCTATTATTTGAAATGTTTTCTGCTATTATTGGGAGATTTTCACTTTTAGTTTCCATGTCACACTTTAGCGCCCAGTTTCAGAGCATGGTCCACGTACATAGATAGACCAGGGGTACAATAGCGGTACAGTGTCTGCTACGCATGCGGCAGGTCGTGGTGTAGATCACTGTCGAGTCAATCTAAAGACTTCGAACATTAAGCACTGGTGGTTACCTCGCCTGAAGTAGTGCCGCAGAGTCGGGCAGGAGTAGGACTGGTTGGCTCAATATCAGAATAATATGGCTGAGTAGGGTATCATACGTTTCTGGCAGTACACCGACTCAGTGCTAGAGTATTACCACATGTCAATATATAATCTCTTAGCTTGAATCCACATTTCAATCAATTAAATGCAAATTATGTAAGTTGATCACCAAATTTGAGAATTTGACTAGTTGACTTCTTGCTGCGTGCATCTATAGTGGTTTCTTTGTTGGGATTTTACATCCTAGCAACATCGAAAGTCAGGTACCGACTTGTGAGAACGCGCAATCATGGCGACTTCATAGTGCTGTCCCAGTGGGAGACCGGACTGCCAACACAACAACCTCACCAAATAACCCACTCAGTCACATTATCCTGACACTGAGCCAACCAGTTTCACTATCCTAGTAAGGCTAAGCGGCAGATAAGATAGTGACAAGTATCGAATTACTTTTACACATCATTGGTTTTACTCGGCGGGGATTCTAACCCGCGACCTTCTGCCCAGGCCACCTGTTTTCTTACCACATCCGGTCCTTCTACAGCGGAAGGGCCTCTTCATTTACCCGACCCATCATTCCCTTTCATTTGCGACCAGGCCGGATGGCCGAATAAATTGAGCATCCGTCTTACGTTTTGGTAGATCGTGTGATTCGAACCCTGGTTGAGACAAACCAATGATTTAAAAATTGATACTTGTCGCTTCTTAGCCATGCGCTCGACATTATTAGGATAGGGCAAGGACTGGTTGGCTCAGTGTCAGGATAATGTGACTGAGTGGGATATCAGGTCATGGTGCCTGGTCTCCCAGTGGGGCAGCACCATATATAAAGTCACCATGAGTGTGCACTGTCACAAGTCGGTACCCGTCCTGATATCGTGTGTAGTCGGTTATTCCAGATAACATTACAGTCAGGACCTAAAACTCCAACAACCAACTAACCCAGTGGGGAAGCACTACCAACCAACCAACTAACCAACCAACCAACCAACCAATCCAGTGGGGAAGCACTATAAAGTCGCCATGAGTGCGCACTGTCACAAGTCGATACCCATCCTGATATGACCTTAGATGTTGCCATGATGTAAAACTCCAACAACCAACCAACCAACCCTTTCACCTTCAGGTATGCGACTACTGAGTGGGATATCAGTTCATGGTGCTGGTGGCCTGGTCTCCCAGTGGGGAGCACTATAAAGTCACCATGAGTGCACATTGTCACAAGTCGATACCTATCCTGATATGACCTTATATGTTGCCATGATGTAAAACCCCAACAACCAACCAACCAACCCTTTCACCTTCAGGTATGCGACGAGCCTCTTCATACATTGCGGGTACAGGACAATGGCCACCTTATCGCAGCCGGATCTCAAAGTGGTACAACCACATTGTTGGAACTGTCGGCCGGACTATGCACCCTACAACGGAATGAGAAGGCCCTCGTAACAGCGGTGAGTGAGCATTGCACTAAACCAATCACCACTGGCGCCACTAGGCGGGTGAATTTGGAACTATAGTCTAGGGTTGCAAGTCCGGGAAGCACTCCCTACCTATGTGCGCTCATGTGTGATATGCAATCATTTAAAGTTTCATAGTCCGATGGTTTTGAGTTTCTGTCATTTTTCTGAGATATTTGTTATATGTTAAATTAATTGTTATATTCTACTTTACTTTAAGTTGAAGTAACTTTTATTTTAAATGGTTAACATTGGAGATATTTGAAGTGCAAACAGGCAAAAATCAATTTTGGCAAGCATGCCAAAACTCTAAAACCATAGGTTTCTGCAGCAACAGGTTCTATCAAGTTGACTCAGTGTTCCTTCCTATGTGGCAAAAAATGTAATAAGTGAATCAGTATCTAAATTAGATATGTAGAATCAAATCTAGATAATTGTTTTAGTTTTGAAAAGTTGATACCTTCATCGGACTATGTAGCTTTAACTAGTTTTACTTTCATTAAATGCTTTTATTTGGTATAGTTTGATTACCATTAAGTGTCTTCAAAGTATAATTGTGTATATTCCTTGAATGTCAAAGATGCCATCACTATACATGTATAGTTTCGCTGTGTCGTCCGGTTTCAAGTATGGTATCGGGTTTGTAATG